>VXBR01001239.1:1382222-1472803 GCA_013400215.1 Cisticola juncidis | reverse complement strand
AAAAAAAAAAAAAGGCAATCTGGGTTTAGAAATCTTGCAATTAAAAATACGCATGCAATGTGTTTTTTGTTGTTTTTTTTTACAAGCAAGGCAACATTCTTTTGAGTGTTGATTACTTTGACATGGGTGAGACAAGAATGTTGGAAGACCAAGGGGGCAGTGTGAATTAAAATTCTAAATTAAAATTCTATATCACTGGGTTTCTTACTTCCTTTTAATGATTTGAAACTGTAAGCAATGATGTTGCACTGTTTGCATGTGCAAGATGCACTGATACTCATGGGAAGAGGATCTCACATATTTCCAGAGAACTGCTGGAATTTCCTTCAAGCATGTCTTTTAGGTCAGATTCAGGAAAAAATGCAATGTGTTTTCCAGTTAATGGAAGAAATACAGACTTTTTTTTTAATGTGTTTTCCATCATGTCCCTAGGATGCTCTCTATAATGTCTATGTGTGGGATCAGATTCTTGGTTCTTTATCTGTATTAGAAAATTGTTTGTGTCTAACATATGCATCTGCATTGAGCTTAACTTGGACAGAAGTTAAATTTCTTTTGGCAAGAGGTTTATCTTACATTGTGTTAACTGTGTTGCTGTATCATGTGGGATGCTACCCATGGATAATGAAAGGATTTGCTTTTGCAAAATTGTTGAAGTTTAATGGACAGAACTTGGTTTTGATCAGTGGCTAAAATTTCCATTGTTCCAATAATCCTCTACCAGCCAGAGAGGATCGCAAATGCAAGCAGTTGTCTCTACTTTGTCAGTCTTTTGCTGTACAAAAGGTTCCACTAGTTGTTTGTGTTTTGCTAACCTGCTAATTAACCCATTGATTTCTACATTTCTCGATTTACCCAAATAAATATCCTCTGCCTGTTGTCATGCTCTGCTAGCAAAGCAATTGTGAATCCTTGAACAGGGGGGGCAAATACTCCATGAGGAGCTCCTTACTTTACCTCTCAGACTCTTTCAGAGGATAGGAGAGAATTTTCAGCTGAATCTCCTGGAAATGTGACCTTTCTGGAAGTCCAACGTTGCTTAATGACTGGGAGACCCACAGGGCTGACCACAGCATGAATTATGAGTTCTCCTGTTCTCATTATGTTGGGATTAGAAAGCAGGAGCTGAGGGTGGGGGGACGCAGATCAGTCTTGTAATCTAAGAAATATTGCAGTTCTTCTGGATTGCACGGCATGAAAGATAACTTTATTATTATTATTGTTAGAAAATGCTGCTTATCATTTGCACAGTGGGTTTGTAGACAGCTGTGAGTAACCAGTGTGAAAGAAATGGCAATGGTACTTGGGTTGTTTCAGTATTTCCTGTCATGTAGGTGGGTATCTTTTTAAAATCAAAGACAGCAACAAGTAGTTTACGGAATTCTTCCTGGTGATCAATGTTAGTTGAGATACTTGGAAACCCATGCCAAGCAGCATTCTGTTCAAAACATGCCAGCTACAATCTGGCCAGGTTTTTTCTTCCCTTGCATGCAACGTATTTCCAGTGATTGAGCTGCCTGTCTGAAGTGGCACAATCTACTTGAAAAACGGCAAGAAAACTAAGGCATAGCTGTAGTTGCATACACTTCAGGCATCAGCCTTTGAGACCTTCTGCCAGTTTTTTTTTTGTGACTCCTTCAAATATGTTTTAATCTTTTTTTCTTTTTCTGCCCTCTGTTTTTAAAGGAAATCAGGCTGCCCGATGGGGAAGAGTGCAGCTGCATAATTGCACGTTTAACCACTGGCAGAAAAAAAGAGGATGCTTGCTAGTATTTTAGTTGCTGTAAACTTAATGTGTTCAGAGAGGTGTTTGAGCTGATGGTATCCCTTTAAATATCCACTTGGGTTAGGAAGCACTGGATTGGTGACAGAGGCACTTGGAGACTTCAAGGGTGGAAGGCATGGCTTGCACCTACAGAGATAGTTGCTGAAAAACAGGCGTTTTTCAGATCCTGAAATGTTTGCCAAGAGCAACAGCTAAACTTGGGCAGCTGGTTTAGCAATTAAATAATGTTTTGTTTTGGACAATGGGTTTATCGCAATGAATTAGCCGGTGGACTAGTCAGAGTGGCAAAGGGGTTTGTTTTTGATTCCCCAACCATGCAGCTTACCAGCATCAGGCACGTACTTCCCAGCAGTGGAAGTGCAGGAAGCATTTCACACGAATTGTCTGGGAGTGGGAGCATGCACACTTGTGTGTCCCTTGTGTGTAAACCTCAGATCCTTGCAATCTCTTGAAAATAAAAACGTGATGGATGGTATAACTTGGGCATGGAATAAGGAAATACATGGTGCCTTAGAAGTTGGCGTGCGGCTCATGCAAAGTCATTTTAGAATAGTCGGGGGCGGCCGTGGGAGGAGGGAGGAAAAGAAATGCCTTGAGGGGGCTGGGAGCCCGCGTGTGGGCGTGCTGCAAGCCGTCCTCGCCAGCCTCCCGCGCTTCTCATTCACCTCTGCTCCGCACAGCCCGGCCTGGCTGGGCAGAAAGGAGCTTTTCCTTGCTCGGAGGTAGCAGGAATTTTTTTCAGGTTTCTTTTTTTCTTTCGAAAGGGCATTATGCGCAGGATGCTCTGTTCTTGGCAGCTTGCCCACTGTGTGAGGGGAGAAAGCTTGCTGGTTTGGTCACAATGCAGATAGCCAGTGTCAAAGCCAGTTAGCATTTACAGGGCATCCTTTCCTTTTTCTCTTAAATAAAGCTTTTTTTTTTTTTTTTAAGCAGGCAATTTTATTCTCCAAACACAATCGCTTTCTTAAAACTTATCTGGGGAGAAGCAGACTTCTTTGTGGAGAAATTTGGGGCTTCTGGATGAAAGCTGCTTGTGTGTGAGAGGAGAGTGGGAAGATGTTGTGGATGCATAACCATTAGCACCAACTTTGATTATGAAATGTGTGTTCAAAAAATAAAAGCAACCATACTTTGCAGTGCTTAGGAAAGGGCCTAGAAGCAACATCTGTTCAATATGTTAGAAGACACTTGAAAACCCTGAATCTCCCTTGCCAGGGCTGAGGGGAAGGCAGCAGCGGGAAACCCAGGTTTGGGATCAGAGAGCTGCCTGGCCAGTGGGTATCACAGGCAGCTGCCTTTCATCATCCTCTGCAGAGTGATCAAAGCACTGTCCTGGAACAAGCTGGGGGTTCTGCTTTTCCTTCTAACTTCCAACTCAACATTCTTTTTCAACAGTCAATACCCCTGTGTTTTGTATCATCTCTCTGATCTCCCCTCCACGGTGTCCACCCTCCTAAAGCTCTTGTACTGAGAGATCTGGAGTCACTACCGGTGGGGGAAAGTAAGTGGGCTCAGCACATGGGGCTCTCCATGGTTTGTCACCACCATCTTTGCTGGGCTGGGTTTTATTGCTCTTGAGCTCATGTATGTCAGCTTTGCTTCAGAGGGGATCTGGGAGGCTTTCCAGGAAATGGGTGCTCCTGTATGTAAGAGTTTATTAAAGGAGACACTGATGCCAAATAAAAAGTAGGCTGGAAACACAGATATTTGACAGTTGTGGAATCACAAGTGTTTCTGAAAGTCAGAACCATTTCAGTGGAGTGCTTGTGTTCAGCCTCTCTAGTGGTTTTGTGCAATGAACGCTGGATGGCTGCATCCAGGTGGAGGATGGCAGACAAAGAGCAACCCTGATGTAAGAAGCCAGATTTCTCCAAATCCAATGGCAAATGATTTCCTTTGGCTTAGGCTTGATGTGAAGCAAACTGGCTGAAATCACTTGTGAGAGACCTTTCCATTTCAGGTGGTTCCCCTGCCCATCAGCAGGAGATGGTTCACTGGGTGCTGCACCCTCAGTGATGGCTGAAGCCTCCTCTCTGGATGTCAAGAGTCTGATCACTGCACGTGCCTGTTCCCCCAGGGAACACAGTGTGAGCCTGAGGTGCTGTGCCCCTCCATGCTGGGCTCATCCCAGGAGCAGCAGCTCTGCCAGGACCAGTCAGGGTTTCTTCTAGGGTTATCAGAAGATGCATCAAAAGATATATTTTTTAAAATGGAAATTAGATTTCATTCCAGCTGAGGGTAATTGAAGCAGTAATGGTCTGAAAGTAAATGAGATTCAGCTCTGTAGACTGCAGCCACAACTTTCTGTTCTGGTTGTGTCACGCTTCTTAAAATGGCATTCATCCCTAAATCTGGCCCTAAAGCTCTGTTACAAAGAGCTGTGTTTGTTTCAGGAGATATGAAAAGATCACACTTTAATTTTAATTAATTCTCTAGCCCTCATCTCCCATCTCCTTCAGGATTCCCTGAACCTGCAGGCAGAATTTCCCAGCCAGGTTTGTCCCCACGGGAAGCCTCCTGACCCCAGTGGGATTTGCAAGAGAGCAAAGAGTCCATCTCATCCTGTTCAGATGGAACAGCCCTCCAAAGCAGCTTGCAGTTTTAGGCTGAATAATCTGTCACTCCAGCAATGCTTCTCTACCAGCCACAAAGAAGAGAGGAACCTCTACAGGGAAAAATTCCATTGCTGACACCTGCCAAGTGGACTGTCCAGAGTGGAGGATGGATGCAATTGCTGAGCCTGTCACAGGGGAGATCTCCCCGTCTCTCTTCTGACAAAATGTCTTGCTGTACACGGGGTTTGGCAGATCTGATCTGCTCACTCCCACCAACAGTGATTCCCCTTCTCTCAGATCTCCTGGTGTTTGACTCTGTCTTTCGTGGTTCCTGCCGGGAGCTGTTGGCAGGCTGTTCACATGGTGTGTGCTGGAGCTTCCCAGAAGTTCTGTCCTTTAAAGTGAGGCAAGCTGTTCTGAACTTACAGCACCAGAAACAGCTGAATTTACTGAGTGCTTGCTTATATGGGTGTAATTCAGAAGGCACAGTTTGGAAATGAAGTTGCACTTGCTGTCCATTTCCAGAGCTCTGGTTTGTTGCAGGACACATTCAAAGATGATCTTCCTTGGCATTTGGCTGAGCCATCACCTTCTGGGGACCAGGGACATCACAGCCAGGCATTGGTTAGTCTCATTTGTGCTGGGACATTTTGAACTGGCTGTGCTGAGCTTTGTTTTCAGATGATTGATGCCCACTGCTGGTGCTGGGGTCTTACACATATCACTAATGGCTTTGATGGCTTTTTATGCTTGGTGAGGAGACATGTTTCTAACAAAAATGCTCTGCACTGCTTGCTCAGTTCCAGGAAAGCACTGCAAAAACATTTTGGTGGAAGTTTTGATATTCTTAAGCTGTATGCATGCAAAAGTCCAGGCTTACTATTGAATATTAGCTCCTCAGGGGCTTGTGAGAAGTGTGTCCTGAGGTGGAGCAGCCTTAGATGACAGACGAGCTGTGAGTGGCATGTGAGTACCAGGAGGGGTTTGAGGCTGCGCCTGCTGCTTGCACTCGAGCTCACTCCCTGTGTCCCTGTGCCCGGTGTTCAAACTCAGCAGGGCCCGAGGAGAATGTGCAGGTGCTGGGGCAGAGCAGTGCTGCAGGCTGAGCTGCTCAAGGCCAGCCACCACTGCCATCTCTCTGTGACTGTGACATCCCAGATTCTGTGTCTTGGCTGCAGCCTGTGGCTGGCTTGCTGTGGGGCTTGCAGGGTGCCAGTTTGTCACTGCTTGTCTCCTCCCCCATCTCACGCTGTTGCCCACATCAAGCCGTGGAGTTGCCAGGCTTCTGCTCGTGGTATCAGTCTCCATTTGAACCCATTTCTTAGCTGGTAGTCAGAAATGGATGAAAGGAGAGGGAAAAATCCCAGACTGGAGTAGCAACGGTGACAGGTCACAAAGACATCAAGACTTGTCAGACTTCTCCAGAACCTTGGCTTCTCATAAGTCATGGTTCCCACATAACCCACCAAGCAGAAAGACAAGGGGACTTCCAGCATTGTCACCCAGGTGTCCCAGGAGGGTGGCTCCTGAGGAGGAGTTTACCCAACTGTGTTCCTGACAGCCCTGCTGCTGGCTGAGCCCACCTGCACGTGCCCTGGTTGTGCCAGGACAGACTGTGCCAAGGTGAGCTGTGGGCTGCAGGAGGGCTGCCTGTGAGGAAGTGGCAGCCTGTCCTGGCAGAGCAGGAAAGACTCCTCATCTTAGAAAAGTCCTTGTCACCTGAGGTTAATATTTTACAGCCTCTGAAACTGTGATTGGTGTGTGCTGGAAGTTATGTGCTTAACATTGCTTTTCCAGCTCTCAGGAGGTTAACAAGGCACTGGTGTATCTGGTTTTTGCTTCACTTCCAAGGTGGTTTTCCCCTTATAAAGATGAGAGCGTGTAGATTTTTTTAAATGAATAAATGATCTGCCCAGGAGCACTAGTTTGTGAAAAACTTAATTTAAATGCAGCTGCATTTTCTGTAGCTGGAGTGTGGTTTTATGCAGCATAAAAGAGCCTCAATATGCAGAGAGGATTAAGGTTATGTGAGGCACCTTGGCTCTGCCATAAGAATATCACTATAATTTGGGTTTTCAATTAATTCAGGCTTCATTTGGTCCTTGGAAAGTTTTTGAACTATTTCAACTATTGATCTCTTATGCCCGTTCATCTAGTATCTTAGCTAATAAAAATTACAATCTCCTGTAATAAAAGGCGGTTGGCACTAGGTCCTGTGTAGCTGCTTAGCAAATCTTATTTTAGCAGATACCTCCCTTCCCGTGACCTTCCTCATTCATTATATCACTCCCAAATCTTTATTGTGTAACTTGAATGTAATGTTTAGTTTAGAGCATCCTGTGAAGGAGGGAAATGCAACTGAAAAGGAGGCTAAAAAGGGGAAGAGAGAAACTTCCTGGCCAATGAATGTGTAATTGCACAATTTAGTTAATTGTATTGAAAAAAAGTTTAAGAGGAAATAGAGTAAATAACTGGCACTGTTCTGTCCCCAGCTGCCTTGTAGCCTGTTTGGCTGCAGGCTGACTGCTGGTGTGCATGTCAGACCAGGCAGTATGTGGCATTGGTCAATAGTCTTCCTGGGAAAAAATACCCCAACATCTAAACAACTCTGTAATTCAGTAAGGGTAGTCAGGAGGGATGGGAGCCAAAACTGACATCTAATGCAGAAATGCAGTCTGGAAATTTGGGTCGGGGGTAATTGCTTCTGCCTCCACCAAGATGAATCTGTGGCAGAGTAGTCTGTGATGTATTTCATGAAAAGCCTGGTTGGCATGCAGGTTTCTCCTTTGTGCACGCTTCTTCTGGCTTATGTTGATTTCCCTGCTGTTTCCCTGGCAGGGATCACTGCTTGTTATGATAACATCAGTCAGAGATAAGATTCTTGTACAGAAAGCTTCAGGCTGTCACTGGTTTAACTACCTCTTTGGAGCTGTGTTCAATAAATAAACTTCTGGGAATTCTCAGAATGGGGTTTTTGGAGGTGTGGAACAACAGTTAGTCCCTGCAGACCTAAGCTACTAATGTAGGTCCTACCTTTTCAGAGCCTGCTCCAAGTGTTTCTGTGCTATAAGGAAAGCTCCAGCACAGCAGATATGCAATGAACACAGGGCAGCATGGAGCATTTTCTAAACTCCCACAGGATAAATCTAAGGCAATAGATGTGTTCATTTGGTGGGATTTCTGTTGCTTCCGTGAGCCCAACTGATGTCTCACAGCTAAGTCGTGATGTTCCTGCTTGGGCAGGAGCTTAAGTCACAGCTTTCCAGACAAAGGTGTTGGTCTCTTACTCACTTGGAGACTTTAATTTAAGCTCCCAGGTGAATATCTTGTGCTCTCAAGGACTTGTTGACTGATTGCCAAGGGAAACTGAGGGAAAACAGGGCAGAGTTTATACCACCATCCCTGCAACACCCAGCAGAACCACTCTCCTTTGTTTTAAACCGGTAATTTTTTTTGGGGGTGGTGGTCTTTTTTGATGGGTTTTTTTTTGGTGGTTTTTTTCCAGGACTTAAATTGTTTTGTTGTTTGCTTGGTTTTTTAATGGTACAATATGGGGTAATGGTTTTAAACCGAAGGGAGGTTGCTTTAGATTAGATGTAAGGAACAAGTTTTTACCACGGGAGCAGTGAATCATGGACACAGGTTGCTCAGAGAGGTGATGGATGCCCCATCCCTGGGAACATTCAAGGTGAGATTGGAAGGCATTCTAAGCAACCTGATCTAGTTGAAGATGTCCCTGCTTGTTGCAGGGGTGCTGGACTGTATCGAATTTAAAGGTGCCTTCCAACCCAAATTATTCCATGATTTTACATCCACAATTCTTCGTTCTTTCTTCCCTGCTGACAGGTGGACCTGGCTTTGCATTTCACTTCACTATTACAGGTTAAATTCAATGTCAGGGTGGCTTTGTGAACAGATGTTAAGTACCAGTGATACAGCAACAGGCTTCAGGTTGCAAAAATTTATGTTGGAAGGTTGTCTAAGTAAACTGCAGAAGGGAAACCCTGGAGGCAGAGAACTGGCAGGAGATGGACACCTACTAAAAATGCAGGCTGCTTTACAGCATGTGAAATCAAAGCAGCCTGGGAGCCTGTTGAAGTTGTTCAGTCAACAGGTGTAGAAGGAGTTCTAAATAAGCAGTACATGGCCTCTGAGGAAGGTTTTGAACTCCTCCCTGTTGCTGTTTCCTGATCCTGTCAGTGCTTGGTGTTTCCTCCATGCATGCTCTGGCATTGTTGGTATTCTCACGGTTACTGGGGGTGCTGCAAGCACATTGCTTAGGTGAAATGGTAATGGGGGATGTGCCACTTGAGGAATCTGGGGGAGAAAAAGGAGGGCAGCAGTTTATGCTGTGGACACAGCATCAATCTCTCTCAGCAGCACCAGCCTCTCCGGTGATGCACAGTCTGGGGTGTTTCTGCACTGCAGCTACAGCAGGGTACGGAGAGGAACACTTGAATTAGCTTTTACATTAGCCAGTGTCTAATTTCCTCATTGTAGCACCCTGGAGGTCAGGAAGGGCTGAAAAAGGACTGGAAAATCTGCCCAGGAGCCTGTGCTGGGCTGAGATGGCATCTGGGCTCTCTTGAGTCAGGTTGGTAGTGCTCTTGGGTAGTGACTGTCCTTTGATGGCCAGAGTGATCTGACCAACAGGTCTGCTGGAATGTGGGGGGTAGGGGCTCTGTTTCTGCCAGGGAGTTAATTTCCTGGCAACCTGGATTGAATCATGTTGTGGTGGGCTCCAGGCATGGTGGCTTATGGGCCTGGTGTGAAAGATGGGAGTGAAAAGGGGCTGAGACATGAGTGGGAAGAGACTGTGCATTAGAGGGAGGGGTGAGTGGACACACTCCAGAGCAGCTGGGCAGCCAGCACAAGTGCTGGCATGGCTGCATGTGCTGTCTGGATGCATCCACAGGCACGTGCAGAAGTGAACAGCCAAAGCTGAGGTGTGGTGGTGGGTGATGAGTGAGCTGGCTGGGGGGACTGGAGGAAAGCTGGAGTGGAATAGAACAGATCAGTTGTAAAGATCCTACAATGATCATTGAGCCCAACGGCAAGGCAAGTGACAGGACAATTAGTTCTTGGCTGTCCACGGCGTATTGCTACCCACACATGAAGGAGACAGCAAAACTGTGTGTCCTACAAGCCTTCATCAGTTTGCATTTGCAAGAAAAAGATTAAAAAATTCCACCCCATATTTATAAAATAGCAGAGTCTGCTTGAAAAAGAAATTGCAAATAAGGGAGTGCAGAAACTTAATGTAGTCCTGGGAGTGTCTCCACTGCTGCATGCAGTGTTTGCAGACACGTCACACCATCCACAAACGTGGCAATGTTAATAACAGTATTGATTTGTCTTAATGCAGTTATGAAAGCTGAACCTTGGAGGTGTGGGAGGGCCTTATGGGTAATTGGCATCAAGATTGATGAAGGGTAGTACCAGCCAAAGGGGAGCAACTGGAGGCCAGAACAGGGCATGGTAAAATAATGGCCAATCCAGGAAGGAAAGTGCCCTCAGCACTTGAGGCTTCTCCATTGAATAGAAAGAAATCTGCTTAAAATGTAATGCCTGTGACTCAAAGTAAAGGAATGGGGTTAAAATCACTTTGAAAAACAAGACAAAAGTAGAGGTGTCTACAGTGTCTTTGGTGCAAGCCAAGGCCTGTCTGAGGATTCTGCAGGATGTGGCAGAGCTGCAATATCTGTGGGGCAGGCAGGGATGGGTGGTATCTGACCCCTCAGAAGGAGTTTTACCCACCAGATCAAAATGTGGTCTGAAAAATAATTTGTCACCTTGGTTTCTCAGGTCTCTCAATTAAGCTCTTTTTGTAAGGAGGATCTTTACACATGATTATCTGGAGCAGTCTTCTTCTTAAGCTTTTTGCTAGCAGCTCTGAAAATAGTAGACTGATGCACTCACCTCTTCCTGCCCAGCCTCCAAAAGTTTCTGACATCTCTTCCTTTAATTCTGCTTTGTAATTGGATTTCTGCCATGAGTTTCTTCTGCTAATTCATTTACAGCATACTTTTAATTGTCAGTGAATTTGAATACTGCATGGTCTGTAAACAGAAATTAATGTGTGCTAGCCAGTTACCCTGTACTCCTGCAGGTTGGAACAAACCTATATATGATTTCAGACATCCCTGAAAGTCTTTTGGGATGCCAAAATCCAGCGTCTGCACTGTGAAATTCCATTTACTTTGAGCATATAGCCAAATAATATTGCACTATTTGGCTTGTTGGATGGGGAAAGTACGACAATTTTGTAATAGCAACACAGAAAAGAAAAGAGTTTGTGAGTTGTGTTTCCTATTTTGTCATTGACCAAGTTCAGTCCTTATCTTGTTTTTCCATTGGGGTTCGTTTGTTTTGCAGCTTGGAGAAATAACATCCATCACTTTTTAAGATAAGGATACTAAGTTTTATCATAAAAAGATGTTGAATTTAAAATGATTTGCGTAAATGTTTTTGTTGCTGCCATGCAATGTTTATGAGTGCCTGCCCAGGGATCCCAAGAGTAACCGAAAATTTTATGGTAACAGAAAATTTATTGGAATTTACTTCCTGGGAGCAGAAGACTGATGTAATTAAAACTTGCACAGATGAGGGAAGCTACCAGGATAAAATAAGAACACAATAATTTAGGGGGAAAACACTTAAGGAGTTTTCTCTTTGTCTTTATTTTTTCTTCCAGGCTGTTTGGGCCTTAGGGAAGTTTGTTTGAAACTGCTCCCCAGATAATGGGAAGATGCATGTGGGAAGGTTGGTTTTCAGTGCAAGCCATTCAACCAGCATCACTCACCTGTAATCAGGGGAGAGGGCACCTTCAGGAGATGACTTCTGACCCCATGTCAGGGCAGGATACTCTGACCTCACTTCTGTGAGACTTGTTTTGTTCTTGTGATTTGTAGAAGGAGCTGCACTTCAGTTGGTTGCTTGACTTTTCAATTTCTTCTTGGTGTTTACTTGTGAAAACCTGTGGAGAGTTTGTGAGGTTACCATAACAATCTAAAAGCAAAATATATACTGCTAAATTTTTTAAAAGGAAGAGATGGAATTGCAGTGCAGTCAGTCTGACTTTTATTACAGTGTCTTTCTGGAAGTTGATAAATTATTTTCTGCCTAGTCATCTTCTGGGTGCTTATGCGTAACAGTCAGCATGGGTTAGTTTGGAGCAAATAATGTCAGACATCCTAATTACTCTCTGGAGCAGACTAACAGCTCCTGTAGATAGAAAAAGAGTAGATTATATGATTTACTCCAATCCTAGTTAAGTTTTTGGTAATGTTTTGATATTCATAGAAAAAAGCTAAGGAAAAGAAATTTTGTTGAAACTTATGGCTAGTGCAAGGTAGCTGTGCTGACCATGACCATGACTTAGCTTCTGTTTATGATCAAGCTTAGAAGTAGTGCTGGGTGAGGATTTCCAAAAGTGGACCCTATGACATGGTTGTTGTTATTGATGCATTTGACAGAATGCTGATTCAGACTCAACAAGTAGCACCAAACTAGGGGATGTTACAAGTGCTTGGGGGGAGGGAGTTATTTGATTTTCAAGTAGCTTTGGACAGAACCAGAAGATGACCTTGCAGGGTCCATCATTCTCACCAAAAGGCTTTAGTGTGGGCTTGCATTTATCTCTGGTGAATGGGTTGGCTGTACAGAATACTCAGGGATGGCTGGAGGGCCTGCAGTAAAAGTGTTGTGGAGCCATGGTGGGTCATACTTTGCTTTTCCAGCATTGTCCTGCCCCACCAGCAGCAGACATGTGCTTCCATAAGGAGGGGATGGACTTTGTGTCCAGCATTGGGATCTCCCGGTGCTTTGGCATTGGAGTACTAAAGCCTGCATGGGGCTCTGCACCTGATGGAAAATGTGAAAACAGTGAAAGAGACTGGAGAGGATTTGAATAAGAGGACTCAAGAGGAAAGATGGGAAGGAATAAGGGTGCTTGGTCTGGACAGAAGGTGTAGGATTGGCATGAGGCATTTACAGTGTCAGCAAACAGCAGCAGCTTGCTCTAAGGGGAGAAGTATGAAACCCTGTGTCTGTAGGGGTTAGGGCCAGTGGAAATGAATGTGAGTGGTATCATGGAAACTGAAACCCCTGTCTGTAGGGGTGGTGGAGTATCGAAGGAGATGGTTGGGAGGTTTTGTCTGGGATGTCTGTGGCTGGGATTTGGCATTGGGCAGACCACTTGTATGTTAGGTGTGGGCTGGAGGCACCTGGGAGCTAAACACAGTGGAATTTTGTTTGCAGAAGTTATAGGGTTACTGGGTCAGACAGGAATCTGGTAGAAAAGAAACTGGTGTATTGGATTGGAGAAGATGAATTCTTCCCAGCTGAGCTTGGTCTTGGTGGTGGAGAAAATCATGGTCAGCTCTGTGAGAGAGGGAATCAAAGCAAGTCACTTGCTTTCGATTTTCTAATCCACAGATTTTGAGAGATTAGGAATCACAGGAGAAGGTGAACCTTGCTCCTGGTGCTCTTATCTGTGGCTCCTTGAAGGCTGATAAACCCTCAGCATTCAGAGCTGACAGATGCTGATGGGATGCAAATTAATATATTCTTTTACCTTGAGAAACATGCTCAGTGAAAAAAAAATTATATCTAACCTGTCAGAGCAATGCTTAGTGACTACAGTAAATTTGGAACTGGCTCTCATATTTTTTGTTTATTTTGTTCCAGTTTTTACATTTTGGTGTAGTAATATTCTTTGATATGAGCCAGGCAAACCTTTTGAATCTGAATTTGATACTTGCTGATTTTGAAAGATGACTTTTAACAAAAAAAATTAAAGTAAGAAGCGTGATTTCAACAGATTATTGAACATCAGACGAATTTGCTGTTTGAATTCAAGACAAATCTGTGTGCATTTTTCAATGTGGAATTGTTTCTTATTTCAGGACAAATAATAAAATACAAATTCACAACAAAGCTGTTTCCCATTGTAGGGTAAGAACTGGAGCAGGGTGTTTGCATGTTTAAACTATTTCTGATTTTTTTTTTTTTAACTGGGAATGGTAGCTTTGACTGGAGAGGCCAAGAGTGTGAAGATTGTCACTTAGAGCAAAACTAATGTAAAGCATGTTTGGTTTGTGTCTTCCAGATTATCAAGCCTGTGGACTTTCTCTGAAGAGATTCCAAAATAGGTGGTGAGTACTTTGCAGAGCCTGCTTCTTTCAAGGCACTCTTTAATTTAGTAATAGTAAAACTAAATGATAAATAGAAAATACAAGCTTTGTTTTTTGTGCTGCATTAAGTGCAGAAGTTTGCATTTGCTGAGTTAAAGGTGTGCTTTAATTTTACAGTTGGCAGGGCTAATCTTTGAGCAGGGGTTTGTTGTCAAAATGTTAAGCTTTGCACTTAATAATAACCTTTGCACTAAAATAATTTCCTGAGACTGGAGAAGTGAATTGTTACATTTAAAAAATACTTGACTTTAGGGAAAATCTGTACAAATTTCATTGTATATTTTACTAAAAGCCTACACATCCCATTGGGGCGGTGTTTTCTGTGTCAGAAAGCAACGTTAGGATTTTTTTCCCTTCTGTTCGGTCCAAGGTCTTAATCTAAAGGAATGCAACTTCCAGAGAGTTAAATGAGCTGCATAACCTATGCTAATCTCTGTCACATGTGACTGATTTTGTTCTGCCTGCACCCAAGGCTTCCATGTATTTAATTTTTATGCACTTCATTAGCTTCTTATTTGGGAGTAAGTGAAACATTAAATCAGTCAAGAGCTGCAAGGAGGATGAGGTTGCTAAGAACTGCCAGTGAGGTGCTGTTGCAGGTGCAAAGCCACCTCTTATGCTGGTGTCAATCAGTGCAATTCCTTTTCCTCTGCTGGTGCTGGTACCTCCAATGATGCCAGCTGAGACTCTGCTCTGTAACACCCTTTGATGTTTGTTTTTGTTGTTTCTAGAGAAATACATACTCTGCTTCCTTTTTCAATTCTAGATTTCTTTCCCTTGAGATTAACCAAATTATATAATTACCCATTAATTCCTCAGGAAGTTCATTCTTTCGTTGCATTTCCCTAGTGCACAGGATACAAGCTATTAGAGCTCTGTCTGTTCAGACTGACTAATGAACTATGGCAGAATGCCCCAAACCTCTAATGGACTCCTCTGTCTTCCAAACCTGTGTATTTCCCATAGATCAGGTGTTTTGATACATATGGTCCCAGGTTGATTTGTGTGTCCATACAGGTGAAATGTAGCCATCTGCACTGGTAATTTCTCAGGGCAGGGGAGGATGATGGAGTTTGGTGTGTCTATCAACCAAAATATGTGTTCATTGTGGTAGAAAATGGTTAGTTTGTATTTATAATGGGCTTATTTAACACCCCTTAAATGCATATGTTATCAGCTACGTCGTTCATCAATGAAAACATCCCTTACTTAGTAAGTCTTATCCTTATTTTCTGTACTGAGGCTTGTGCTCCTAAAACTTGAGTTTTACAAGCCCAGATCATGAATCCCATGTGCCTTTCACCAAAATGCTCTTGTGAGCCGTAGCTTATTAACCCCTCCTTTTCCCTGGCCCTGCAGCTAGGATGGGATCTGTGTTATAAACCTGCATGGTTTGTGTTGCTAATCTCTGTATTGGGACCTGATATTCAGTGGATCTTTTTTGAGAGGTTGAAAAACGAAACAAAACTGTGCTTCTGAGCACAGAGAGGAGTGTGAGATGGATGACAGTAGTACCATGTGTGCAAAATCCAGGTGATTTCAAACTGTCTCTTGAAATTGTACTTAAAACTGGATTTTCTTAATTTCTTGTTTCAGGTAACACCTGAACAGGGTATGAGTAAAAAAACACTTGTTGATACTGCAGGCTGTTTGTTAATTTTTCTGTCTCCTGGGTAATCTCTTTGGGTAGTGCTTTGAAAAGCTCCTGTAGTCTTTCAGCAGAGCTTAGGCTCCTGATGCACTTTTGCTGCCATAGATTAGAGTTGTTGGGTGTTTGTACACCACATTTTTGATTGCTTTAATGGTCTGTATTCCTCATCTTTTCAAGTTCCCATGTGTCCATGATTTCAGTTCTGTAATTTATATGATCCATGCCTGAAGAAGGTACATTTCCAGAGTGTTACATCTCCTGTATGAAGCCTTACAGTGGTCTGGCTGCATCAGTTCATGTTCAAGATGTACTAAGAGACAGACTTGAAGGCAGACCAGTGCTGAGCCTGATAGGCATTTTCCCAAATGTAATGTGTGGCCAGGGGCACATGGATAGCTTCAGAACCAAGTATGAAACTAAAATGTGTATGAACATGCCTGAATGTAGCTTGAACTTTACCCCAGCTAAGCATATCTGGAAGTGAGGGTGCTGCCCACGGAAGGGGGGAGCTGGCATTTGGATGCTCTCCTGCTGGGACACCACAGGTCTGATGCAGCAAGCTGCTTACCTGTGTTTCTGTGTAAGCACATAAGCAGCTCTGGGCAGGGAGGACCCGGAGCCAGGCACACGATGGGAGATGCACCCGTCAAGGCCACCCCGTGCAGGACACCTGAATGGACAGCTGGGTCAGGGGCCCATGCCCTGGCTTGTTTTGGGGGGCTGCTGGAGTGGCTGTGCTGGGAGGCTGGAGCTGGGATGTGGTCAGGAGGGCTGTGTCTGTCCCGAGTGCAATGCAGGGGGGCCATGGTGGTGGCATTGCTGTAACCTCCCTGCTGTTCTGGAGAACCACAGAAGTGGCTGTGACCCAAGGCCAGGGAGGGCAGAGGATGGGACACGAGATGGTGTGGACATCATTTCAGAAACTGCCTGCTGCTTGCATGGACATGGGGCTCCTAGTCTGGAACAGGGCTCCTCACTTCTGTGGTCCAGATCTGGTGTGTTTGATGCAACATGAAAGTGAATTTTTTCGCAGCCAGACTGACAGATCTGTCCTACCAAACCGGCTTTGAGAAATATTTTTTTTTAAACTGAAAGCTCAGTTGAAACCTCTGCAGCCTTTGTGGGAAGGGGGGGTCCCCTTGAACAAGAGGTTGCAAGAACGGGTGGGCTGAGTTGCTGAACTTATCTCAGGATCACCTGTGGCAAGACATGGAGATCAGGGAATGTTCTTGCTATTGGTGTTGGGAAATTCGTTGGAAATATGTTATATGTTCTGTACACAGAACAAGGCCATGGGCATCTCCCCATGACCTGGCTCTGTCCATCACTAGAGCATCCCCCCTCACCAGGATCTCCTCATTCTTGAATCCTGGCTCCTTTCAGCTTGGCTCTGCCTCTACTGCCCTTGTCAGCATTTCCCTGCCTTCTCTGTAGCCCACCTGTGTCCCCAAATCCAGGGTCCCCTGGGATCACCCTTCCTGTGACCATTCAGGCTCTGCAGAAAGAAAAAACCCAACAGCAGTGCCAGGCTGAGCACCAGGGCAAAGAAGGAGAAGGGAGCAGGCAAGATAAGGGGGAATTTGAGACTGTTTTCTCCTTCCCCTGGGCATCATCTGCTCTACAGCCTTGAAAATCTGCTTTGTTTCAGAACTAAAACTCAAGTCCTCTTGGGGAAAGGGAGACCTTTCTGTTACCTTTTTCTGCTATCTGGAGGAAGCTGTGAGAGCCACATATCTGCCATACATAAAATTATACCATGGCTACAGGGAGGGAAGATAGAAGTGCAGTTAACTGGAAAATGTGTCTTAAAAAAGAAAAAAAGGGGAGCACAATAGCAAATGAAGTACCTTTTGTGGGTAGCTTATGTAACAAAGTAATTGAAAATAATTCATTATGGTTTAACTTGTCTTTAATCAAAGCTTCCAGTTTTTTCCTTAACCATCTTTAAAATTACTATTTGAGTCTTTCACTTTTACATTCTTATTATAAATAGGTTTTACTGATGTCTCCTCTGTTGAGACTTTTCTATGTTTTACTGCACATTTGCTTTCCATATACACTGTTTGCTCATTCAAGGATGTTAAGAAAAAAAAAAAACCAGAATGACTGTGCAACACTGCTGTTCAGCTGTGTTTGTTTTTATGAATGAATCTTCTGCGTGAGTGCTCACAGGCTTTGGGATTGCTCACTTTTCAAAAACTTCTAAAATTCAAACTTTTTCCTTAATTCTTTACTGTGATGGGGAAAAACTATAGCTGGCTTTGCTTTTTAAAAAGTAAACTCTTAGCCAAGATTTCCAAGCTGAAAGATAGTGGGGCTCTAAAATGGCCCTGTTTTCCCCATTGTGCACTGTGCTCCCCGAAACAGCACCTGCCTTCTCCATTTTGTAGAGATCTTGCTATACAGCATGAAAAAGGAGTGGCTCCTAAGGCAAGTATCTCGTGTTGATTCACTGCTATACAACTGTTCATCCCCTAAGAGTGTGGGATTACAAAGCATTATCATGCTCAGATTGACTCAGGTAGTACTATTTTTATTTAAGCTGTATTAAGGTATCGTTGTGAATCTTTGGTCTTGCAGCATGCGTGTAATACGATTTACTATTTTTATAAAAAATCAACATGTCTGTACAAATCCTGTCCATGGCAAGTGCTGCAAAGATTAGTCATGAACTCAACACTTTTTTCCCCCTCTCCTCTACAGTGAGTTGTTGCATTTTAAATTTTCCTGTGACCTCCATCGTGTTGGCTCAGAATAAAATAAGACGGTGCCTTGGCTTATGGTCTCAGGGACTTGCTGGGAGAAGCTTTAGTGTAAGTGAGGGGCTTTGGTGTAAGAGGGAGCAAAGTCTGGAGATGCTCAGAGGAGTTACCTGGGCAGTCACCAAGGGAGTACAAGTGGGTTTCACCCACCTGGAGCCTTGAGAACCCTTCTAATTCAAGCAAATGAGACCTGCCATGACCAGCAGTCCTGTCCATCCACCTTGCTGGCTTTTATATCAGGCCCCACCAGTCTTAATTTTAAAAAATGTTAATTTGAAGTGGATCCTTACCTTGCTTAGCTCCTTCTTAGCTACCCTACAGCAGCTTAGTACCCTGGTAATGCAAAGACAAACATACATCCTAGGGTTAAGGTTGGCTAAAAGATGCAGTCAGAAATATCAACAGACAGCATGTCTGTCCAGCTGCATGCCTGCAGGTTGGATGGACTGCCAACCACTGTGTTTCCAGAGGGGAAGGAAAAAAATCATGGCCTTTCTTGAAAAGGGAATGCAATGAGATTAGGTGTGATTTTCCTCAACTGGGACAAATATGAAGGTGATCAAAATAAGTTCCTTTGCAATGGGTCTGAGTGGAGTTACCACAAAAGTCAGCATGGTTTGCAAAGATGGTGGGTGCAAAAACTGCTTCACCACATTTCTTTGATGATCCAGGAATTGCATAGCAGAGTTTCAGTAGCCCAGGGAATGTTTCCCTTTAGCTGCTTGGACACAGCTCCCTTTCTGGGGAACTCAGTAGAATGGACATTGCCATTCTCAGACTTCCCACCTCCAGGATTCACTGGGATGGGGGATTGTTCCAGGGCAGGGAATGCACCACTGAGGGGGAGTTTCTAGAAGTCTTTCTGGCCTTCATCAGTATTTGGGAGAAAGGTGATGGAGAGAGAGGCCGAATGTGGGCACCTCCTGGGCTCTGAATCCTGGGACAGCCTGGCTGGTGAGCAGGCTATCGGTCCCTTGTCTAGATTTTGTTGTCTGGAAAGAAGCATTGGGATTTGCAGCTGCATGATCACTCTGGGTCTTTTCCCAATTAAACTACTTTGTTCTATTCAAGTGAAGGTAGGATTGGAGAGCTGGAAGAAGACTGGGCTGTAGATCCCAGCTGTAGATGTGTTTCTGCTTTTGTGCAGGAGTGATGGGAGAGATTTTCCTTGCTAGGTGCTTCCTGGCTGGGTATCTTGTGCCCTAAAGGCCCAGAATTCATTGTCTCAATATTGAATTCATCAGTAAATTGAGTATAATAAATCTGTTACAGTAAAAATGAAGTGGATTAAACTACAGGATTTTTCATTCCATAAAAAAAAATTGTATTTGAACTTCATTGAATTTCAAAGGGAATACAATTTGTCATTTTATTTAATGAAATGCCATAGGCAAAATAATTTAGGAAAAATGTAACTTTTTGTAATTTGGGGAGGAAATTTCATTTTAGGTATTTACCATCAAGAAACTATTTTGTGGCACATCAGCATTAAGATGTATATCCTTCTGGGTGTATATCATGTCTCATTGCTTGTTATTTACCATTACTGCCTATTTGTCAGAATAGCTAATTATCTAGTTCTGATAATTTATACTGGAATCACTAAGGCAGGTTGGTTTTAAGTCCTTTTTTTTTCCCTAGGTAAAAATACCTTTTTTCTGAATGATAATGAAATATTTTAACATTGCAATAAGGAGAACAATAGAGAGATATGTTAATACAAGTGCCTGAAAATATAAATTTGAGAATGTAAAATCTTTTCTCACTGGTTTCAGAATATGCCAGGAATACCTTCCCTGAGTTTTCAAGTATTTTCTAATTGTTTTGGATCTGAAGAAAACGGCTTTTTTTGTTGTTGTTGTTTTGATGGGTTATTTGTTTTAAGTTTGACCAAGTAGAGTTCATAGACTCGGCTCCTCAGTCACAGAGTGAGGTAAGAGGATTGAATGGTCCCTGTTCTGCACTATAAAAATAGTGGGAGGTGAATTTAGCTGCAAAGTGGCAGCTGAGTGGAGGACTGATAGAAGATAGCAGATGCAAAAGGAATTTCACAGCAGGCAGGTACTAAATAATGTATTTTGTGTGGTACCTGAGAAATGACTTCAGAGTGTCCTCCTGCATTAGTGTGTTTTAAACATCATATCCTTG
Source organism: Cisticola juncidis (assembly GCA_013400215.1). Classification (NCBI taxonomy): domain Eukaryota; kingdom Metazoa; phylum Chordata; class Aves; order Passeriformes; family Cisticolidae; genus Cisticola; species Cisticola juncidis. The sequence continues at coordinate 1,452,707 of VXBR01001239.1, read as the reverse complement.
GAGTCAAGGAAAAAGGGTTTGATTTTGCAGGTTATCTGGTTCTTCAGTTATTTCCAGCTGTTTAACAACTTTGTGGTAGAGTTCCCCTCCAGCTATGTTTTCTCTGCACCCAGGATAAAGTGTGACTTGGTAGGAAATGGGCCTTATCATGCTTTCCACCCTTCTGAATCCTTCCCATGATGATAAAGAATATCTAAACAAATGAAAGAGCTTTATTTTATTTCTCATTGCAACTCAAGCATCCCTCTCCCAAGCTCTGCAAGGTGTCCCAGCTGGGGATGATGTCTCTGCCTGGCAGCCAGGCATCCTGGGGGAATGGAGCAGCACCCACCTCCACCACAGCACCCGCACAGAACACGGGATTTGTTACGCCTAAACACAAGTCAAGACTTGTAGGAAGTGGTTTAATAATGGGAATATCAGCAGACCCCTGAGTATAATGCTACTGCTGTATGCTTTCATAAATCTAAGGTTTAGGGATGACAGTTATGATGCATGGCATTGGGAGTATGTGAAACAGCAGTCATTAAACAAAAATGGGCTTTTAAACTAATGACAGCTGCCTAAATGGCTTTGCAGTGAAACAGATTCCCTGAGGCTACCATTCTTCAAATAATACAGGTCCTATTGACTTTAAAAAAAGCAGGAAAATATTTTGTTTTGGTGCTGTAGTACTGCTTTTACATTCATCCCAAAGGTCAAGCTGTGAAGTGTTCACTAGGCTTTAAACTGGAGGTGTTAGGAAATAATGAATGGCAATATTTCCAGTAATTCATTCACTGTTATTCCCCTGAATTAAACCCACATGCAATACCAGGGATTCACACCTTTTCCAAGATGGGTTTAGAAGTGAGTATGGGGACACTTTTCTCCATCTAAATTCAGCTAGGTGTTTAACCCAGTAGGTAGTTCTGCACAATATATCTGTTATACAGAATTTTATCCAAATGTCTTTATCAAAACCTCTTCCAACTCATGCTGGTTTAAAATTACACACAATAAAGCAATATGTTGCTTTGTCTCCTTTGAGAACATCATTCCCAGCCTAAAGCCAAAGATTTAAAGATGCATGTTTTGCCTTTTCCTTTATGCCAGATGTCCTGACAATGGCTACCTGTATCTAAAATGCATTGGCCAGTTTCCTTGAAGACACATTTTAAGCAGGTTGGTGGTTGTAGATGACTAACATATTCTCAGACAACCACTTGCACTTTATTTTTAACTTTTACTTTTCGCCTGCCCAAGTTTGGTTTCTTCCTGAAAGTTCTTGTTTGGCTTCTGTCTTCCTGTCCCCCTCATTCCTCACCTTTATCAGAGCTCATGGGATTTTTGTTCCTCCTTGTATTATCAGGAACAGAGGAGAGTACAGAATAACCCCAACTGTGAAAGGATGTCAAACAGGAGAATTTACATCATATCTCTTCATACCATACACAACTTGGAGCCCACTTCTTGCTCTATAATCCCAGCTTCAGCTTGCTTGCTGAATAACTCCAGATAATTCCAATTTTTAATAAAGCAAGCAGTTCCACTACAAATGCATGTGAAATCTGTTGAGAGCAGTCATATTTCACTACCTCCCTGTCATGAGACGGCAGTTTAAAGATGAATGTTGGAGTGCTTTCTGATGTTTCTTGGAGCCCTTCAAGATTGAGCAGAGGTTAGGAAGGATGGGATGAAGGGTAGGCCAGAGGTCTCCTGACAGGTCAGGGGTGTTGAGTGCAGCTTTCAGAACCTGACAAATTCTCTTGCAGATGTCACCAGAAATCCTGGCTTTCTGCAGGCTTTGGTGCTCCTGGGAGACCTGGATAATGCACTGTTTTTTCCACCACTTTTCTTGTTTGCCTCCGCAGTCTGTCCTAACTACGAATGTGCTTTCTGTGGGCAATCCTCCATGGAAGAGGATGGCTGTCCAGTTGTGGTGACTTCAGCAATATTCTCCTCTTCCTAGGGAGTCATATTCTCTTCTTCCTGGGGAGTATGCTTGAGTCAAGAGAGAAGAGTGGAAGAAGAGTTACATCAACTCAAACATGAACATTTGAACAGATGGCTGACCTCTGTAACACCAAGAACTGATTAATTTTAGAAATTAGCAGGCTGTTTCAAGTTTGTCATGCTCCTTACAACCATCTGAGCATGGATACACAATGATTTATTAGCTTACTGCAAAGCTTTTTTGTTTAATTTCCATGCTGTTTGAAACACTGAGCTTTAGGTTGAATACACAAGATCCTGGATCATTACTGGGATTGGTCCCCTTTGCGACAATTTCCTTTAAACCACTGAAGGCTGAGGGAGAAGAGATTCTCCCGGTCATGGTGGAAGGAGCTCATCTCCTCTGTTTTTCTCACTTCCCCAGCATGCTCAGGCCTAGCACAAGACAGGGGCCATGGAACAGTTAATTGTGGGCAGGGAGGAGACAGATGATCATCCTGCCCCAAATCACTTAAACGCCTTAGGAGTCTACCCTTGCCTGTCTGAACGAGCCAACTAATCTTTCAGTGAGCTGCACGAGTGAGCACTGAGTTATATATGGTACAAAGAGGGAGATGACACAAAATGATCAAATTCCCCTGCCCTACCTCTACCACAGCAACACCTGTGCATCCTTTGCTTGCTTCATAGTAGAAGAACATCACTATTTGAAGAAAATTGTTTCTGGCTATGGGGTGTTCTCATCTTTTGGAGGCTTTTAGGTCAGGGTTGCATATCTTTTGAAAACAGGAGGTACATGCCAACTGGGTGGTGGCTGGGTGCCAGAATTCTTGGAGAAATTACTTGAATGAAAAGGTATTGGACTAGATCAGTGGTTCTCAATGCTTTTTGTGAGATCACAGTGAATTCCCAAGAACTGTGCTTCAGGCACTTGTGTAGCGATTTGAAAGAGCAGTATCTGCATGGTGACCACACATAAAGTCTTTGGTACTGTACTGTGGACCTGCTAGGCTGAGTGATGCCAAGGGTCCCATCTGGGATTCAGTGAGTCAGCATTGGAGGAATAACTGTGAAGGACTTGAAAATGTCTTTATAAGGAATGTACCATGTCAGTCTACCAAAAAGAAGTGAAAAAAAAAAAAATCTGTATCAGTGCATCACGTTTTTTTTTTTTTTAAAGACCTCTGGCTTATCACTGTGGTTGGCTCTTCTTAATTACTGCTAAAGCTTCTGGAGGCTGTGCAGTTGGAGATGGAATGTGGCTGGCCCAGAGTCAGGGCACAGCAGCTTTTATCGGGGCCACTTGGAGACAGACCATCTGCAAAATGTATTTATTTTTTTCCTTGGTTGTCTTCTCTAAATAAAAATGTGATACTGTGAGAATGTCCATTCCATCCTATTCCTACACTTAACCAAAGCTGTACTTTGTAAATGTCTGTTTACTTAAATCCTGTCCTGTTGTTGCTGCTTGTCCGTGAATCCCAAATCTCTTTGCATGCAAGCTCAGCTGTAGCTCAGTTCAGAGAACTTTTTAAAGTGCAATTGCTTTCTGCTCACTTGGGGTTTTTTTAGCTCCCTTCCTTTGGTGATGGAGGAACTGCAGGTACTTCACATCTGATGGAGGCAAACCCTGTTCCTGCAGAGCCAAGGGCTGTCATAGGAGGTGTGACAGTCTCATGGTCAGGGTTCCTTGCTCACCCCAGGTGCTGGAGCTCCAGCATATTCCTGTAACACAGGAGTTTAACAGGGATTAGCTTTGCAAGAGTGAATGTCTTCTGCCTGCAGAAGAACAGGTGAAGGACCTGCTGGCTTAGGTCTGTAGCCCACAAAGGAGGCTTCATCATTGCCTTCAACAAAATTGTCTTGTCAGGAGAAGGCTTAGAAGTAGCTCTTTTTCTTTTCTCTCTTTTCTCTCTTTTCTCTCTTTTCTCTCTTTTCTCTCTTTTCTCTTTTCTCTCTTTTCTCTCTTTTCTCTCTTTTCTCTCTTTTCTCTCTTTTCTCTCTTTTCTCTCTTTTCTCTCTTTTCTCTCTCTCTTTTCTCTCTTTTCATCTTTTTTCTTGTTCTTTCCTGGCCTTGGTGCCCTCTCTGAAGTGAACTTAGCTGCTTAGGACACTGGGTTTTGTTTTGGAAACGAAATAGTCCTTCATCATAGAGCTCTATTCGATACTGTGGTGTTCAAATCAGTGGGGGAAAAGGGATAGTCCCTCTGTGACACTGATTTCACAGCTTTTTTAATTTAAGCTGATAAACTTAAAGCTTTCCCTGAAAAAACGAACCTTAGCAAATCATAACGTTTTCCCCATAGTTACAGTGGTGTAATCCAGCTTTGGCCACCCTTGCCTAGCAGTGGGTGTTTCTGGAGGAAGGTAGAGAACAGGGACTGTAGTTAGAAAGGCAAATGCAATTACAAGAGCAAATAGTTATTTATATTCTATAAAATTGGTACTCATTGCTCTCAGGTTCACCTTCCTTGCCTTAAGGTTTTCTCATTAGAAGCAGTTTCTGTAAATACGATCTCTTCCTTTCCCCTTGGAGAGACCTCAAAGAGCTGGGCTGTAATTAGTGTCTGGGTAATCAATAAACTCTAATCTACATGATAGGGTTTTTTTCCTTTAAGTTGGTTCTTTCTGTACTGGAGAAAACATGTCTAAAGCAAATGTAGAATGAAGAAAGGTTAGATTCAACTTGACTCACTGTTACTATATGTGCTTACAGTTTTGCAATATGAATGTCTTCCAAAACAATTATTGCAAGGTTGACAACTAAATGATTAATCTATTACCAGACAGCCAGTGCAGTAGTGTCTTTGAAACAATTTTGAGCCTCTTCCCTGCTGTTCTTTCCCTGCAAGTCTGATTTAAAGATAAAACCATAAAATAAATTGTGGTATGTAGCCTGCCTCTTTTTCAGTCTCCTCTTTTGCTTCAGCATTGTGCTTCTGTCTTGCATTAAAAAATGTGTAATGAAAGGATCTGAAGTCTGACCTGAGCCAGAACATCCAGTCTTGTATTTCATTTGAGGCATATGCTAAAATTATCTTGGGGTTGGCTGGATTTATTTGTGCACTTAAGTGCAAGTGCATGCTTAATCTAGGTGAGTAATGATACTTGAAAGATTCTGTTGATGGGAGGTCACAAGTGTTTTGCTTTATATTAGTGATATAGGTGCAGAACATGTGAAAATATTCATTGGTCATCTCATTGTCTGGAGCAGTCCTTGTAATGGGACTGCTTATATTCTGGTTTTCTTCTCAGAAGGTCTGCTTTTGGCTACATAGTGTAGAGGGAGAACTTTTCATGCTTAGTTAAGGAGCTGAATCAGCAGCTGAATTTAGGGAGGTGATCAAACACTACAAAATCCAGAAGTTCGTGAGAAAAAAAGCAAGACCACAAAAAAAATTCCAGTTTGGTTATTCATGCATTCTACAAACTTGTGCATTTTTAACATTTTTACAGCTACAAGTCCTACAAGTCTTAACACTGTGCAGTATGCTGCACCCAGACAACTGACTCAGATGAACCCCCCAACACCTGCTGATGCTGTGGACCTGCCTGTGTGCTAGTTCTGGTTTCAGTTGTCTTTCTGTTTAAAGAGATGTTCTCAAATGTGACCTGAGGTTAGAGGTTAAGGTGTTCCTCATGGCTCTGAACAGCAATGATACCTTTGGTTGTTGGCCCCGTTGAGCCAGCTTGGAGCCAATGAGCAGCCAAGGAGCTGGGCATAAGTCATGGAGTTACTCACCGTTTCTTAACCTTTTCCTTAAGTTGTTTTGGTTAATAATACAATGTAATAATAATTCTGAACAATAATAGGTTTGCTTCTCTGGCTTGTGTGATGCCAGTCCTGTTGTTGAAGAGGTCTTGCATTTAGCTCTCAGTAAATATCAGGCACAAAGCCAGTTGCTGTGTGCATGGTTGACCACAATTTGATGAAGCTATAGCACATTTTGTCTGCACTTGGAAATATTTTCTTGTCCCTTAAAGGTAACTCTGTGCTCTGACAATGATACTTTCATTGGAGAATGAGAAAACTTTGACACTGGCTCCTACTGCCCACTTGTACAATTCCAGCTTTCTCAGGTACATCAATCACCTTTCTTTAATTCCATACAGTGGAAGAAACAGCCCTGAAGTATTTATAAATTGTGTAGTTTGCATTTGCTCAGGATGCTGAAGTTTGGGATTGAGCTCCTGGAAGATAGCTGTGCTATGTTAAGGTTATTCAGAGCAAAGCTTGGTTGTGATGTTAATGCCTTTGCTGTCAAAGACTACTCCAACCCAGCAACAGATTATTATTGTTTTGGTGGGGCAGCTTTGGTGCCTCTTCAGAGATGGCTCATATGACCAGTGCTTATAAATGAGCCGTCTCCGTTCCTCTCATCTCAACCTCCAAGTGTGGGAGACCTGTGCTGAAGTTGGAAAAGGGATGCAAGGGGAGCATCAAGACCACCCTTGACTCTGGGTGCTGTGGGGTGAGGCTACAAGTGGCAATTGATCCCATTTAACCTTATTTTTAGGATATTTTTCTGCACACTCATCATCACATATCATCACACTGTCATCATCCTCTTGTTCAGGTTTTTCTGTGAGCTGGTTGTGGTCAGCATGTTTCAAAATAGCAGATTTCATGAGGCTGTGTTGATAGCAAAGCCTTGCAGGGAGCAGGGAGTAGACTCCAGCCCAAACAAATTGCTCCCCTCTTGGATGCTTGCCCTGGGGATAGGCTGTTCACTTCCAACCTGACTAGAAACACTTTCAGTTTCAGCTTGATCATGGGCTGTTTAATAGTTTGAAGTTTTTTTTGTCAGTGCTGTGAGTTTATTTTTTTCTATCTGCTGTTCCCTATTCTGATGCAGAAACAGCAAAAGCTCCTCTCCCTTCTTGTGCTTTTGTTTTAAGATACGTCAGCCATACGTCTGACGTGTGCAGATACGTCTGCTGCTAGTTTCCACTTTCTGTGCTTTTTAAAAAAAATTGTATCATTGAAGAACATTTTGATCTTTGTTCTTTATTTTTATTTGCATGACCTTATTCAACTTGACTTTGGCAATTTCTCTTTCCCTCTTTGTTTCCTGACCTCTGACACAGCTGTCTTTGATGAGCAGCCCTTCTTTTCCATTCTTCACACACACTTGTTTAGCCCTAAAATCTCTTCTTGGTGTTTTTTTTCCCCTCCATTTACATAGGGACTCATTCCCTAGATACCTCCCCTACTTTGTTTGGGGCTGCTCAGTACCAACTTTTTTTCCATCTATGCCATACAGATATTCTAAGCTTCTTACAAGTGTGTTCTTGAGCACTCTGTCCAGTTGACTTCCATGCTGAGTTCCTTAGATTCCTCAAAGCTTATGGGAAATTGAAAAGATGAATTTTTGTGTTCCCCTAAATCACTTCTCCGTGATTACAGTCGCCTCCAGGGTTGCTGTCATTGAGGACTTTCAGCTACTTACAGTGTCTAAATAAGAACTATCCTTTTCTAGTTCAGCAGCTGGAGAATTACAGTTGTTGTGTTCTGCTTCCAGGAATATCTGTGGTCAGCTCTTTACGTTAATAGTGGGTTCTTCAGTTGAGTATTTTGGGAAGTTGCATTCCCACAGTAAGATAAGCCCTGCTGGCACTTCTCTCTTGCTGTGAACCTTGCAATCTTCACTGCACTGCCATGCAGACTCTGTAGGGTGTAGAATAACCTGTGATGTGATGTGGCCCCTCCTTCTTCCAAGCAGTGTTGACCCCATACTACTGCAGTCCTTTGGACTTTCTTATTTTGCTATCTGAGTTTCCTCTTGCAGTGCCCTTTCTCTTGGTATCAGTTTGTTAATCCATGCTCTTGTTTCTTACCCATTATCTGTGAATTCTGGCAAATTATGTAACATCCTATCTGACTTCTGCTATTAATGTTCATATGTTCTTTGCTCTCCTAAGTTTGGATATTATGTGCTTTTTGGTCTACATTTACCAATGCCCCCATCTGTTTATTAAAACCAAATGTGGGAATTAGCTGATTTTCCTGATTATCCTGTCTCTAGAGGTTTTTTTCTGTAGTGTAAAACTCCTGGCTGTGCCTGCTGTGATCACAGAAGGACGTATCTCACACACAGAGCAAATGTCCTTTTTTTCCATTAATGCCTTCTGCTGGTGGAACACCCTAAAACTTCCCTTCCAGTGTCAGCTCTTAAACCATATGGATGACATTAACTTGTAATAGCTTTTCCTTCCTTTTGTAGCATAAAAAGGTCCTCAGGGATGAGGCTCAGAGTCTAAAGCTGGTCTCCCCAGACTCTCTCTATAGCCTAGAGGGAGGCAGACACCACCAGAGAGCATCTAAAATAGGCTCCTGCTCCAAATTGCCTTCCTGGTCTACCAGCAGAAAGACTATCCTCTTCTGGGCTAAATTTAGTTCTGAGCCTGGTTCATGCCTGTGGTTGAGTTCTCCATCTGCACTCTGAGACCAAGGGCCTGTCTCTTACTGGGAGGTCAGAGATAAACCTGGGGGAAAAAGGAGCCAGAATACTCTTAGTAGGAAGAATCAAGTGGAGTGGTGGAAATAAACAGAGAGCTGAGGACAGTACAGTGGAACAGCCAGGGCACACAGAATGGAAAAGGAGATGGGGAAGAGGATTATGGTGGAGAAGAGTCAGGCCTCCAACATGTGAGCAATGGCCTTGCAAAAGGAAGCAGCTGAAAGACTTTCCTGGTGCAAAGACATCTTGCATCATATCTCCAAGCAGGAAAAATGAGTCCAGATTGCTGTGTCTAAAGAATTATTGTTTTATTTCCCATTAAGGGGGTAGACACAAAATCAGATTTCCACTCTGAGTTGTCTTATATTTTTAGCCTGTTATTGGATTGCAAATGCACACTGGATATTTACATTTCTGGAAGCAGACTCTGGTGCTGTTGTCTTAACCAGGATCCAAGTTAATTTGCTGGGCTTCCAGATGGGAGCCATTTGTTTCTCTATTACACATTTGCAGGAATGCTTGATTTAATCTAGATTTTCTAGCTCAGTAATTTGCCTATTTTAGCATTCAAGCATTTTCCCCTACCTCCCTCTCTCTGCCTTTTTTCTTTTTCCTTATCATTGAGCTTAATTATCCACTGTGCAGAATGAAGAAAATGGGTTTTGCAAAAGAAGCCACCTGTCCATCATCCATCCAGTGCAGAAGCTCTTGGGGAGCTAATTGTCCTTCCATCTACAAAAGGTTTCCTAAGAGGTGCTGAAGTGCCAGATATAGCTGATAGAGTCTCTTAGCCCTATTTCACTTGGTTTGTTGAGGCTCATTACATTTTGCTATCTTCTTTGTTTTAAGTTATTTAATGATCACCTTTCTCTGGTCTAGTCCTTGTGCTGAATATAGATGTTCCTACACTATTGGCTCTTTCTCTGTTGTGGGTAGATAAGGATATTTGCAGGAGGAAATTCATAATTTTTCTTAGCAACATTTAGCCTCCAGTACATTGAGTGGCTTGTGATTGTATTATAGCCATTTCTTTAATGAAATTTTGAACTACATGTATCTCTTGCAATCACTTCTGCCTAGGGTACTTAGATAGCCATGCAAGCACTCTATGTATCAGTGCTGTGGCTTACAGAGCATACTGAAGGAGCAGAAGAGATGTAGACAGGTAATGTTAGCTCATGAGCCAGCTCTTTTCTTCACTGCTGTATTTTCCATAACAGCTAAGACTGTGGTAGGAAAAAATGATGCACCATGTTCCAGCTACTTTAATTTCAGAATGAGTGTATTGAACCAGCTTGAGGTCAACTTTATTATTTCTTCTTCCTATGTTACAAATTCCCAGTCCTCCAAATAGCTAAATGTCATTCCAGAAAAGCACAGAAGTGCTACAATGGAGAGTTTTCATCCCTAAGCCCTGGAGACACAGTATGCCCAGGGCAACAGGCAGGACTGAGAGCTCCTCCTGAGCAGGCTGGGTCAGCAGTGTGCAGTACTTAGCATGTGGATGCACTTGTACAATTGCCCTGTGTGCTTTCTGTGTTGCTTGTGGTGATGGAGCAGCTGCAGGAAGCTGGGGCTGGCAGGGAATATGCAGTAGGTAACTGTCCTACATCATTCCTTGCTGAGGTAAGTGGTCTGTGAGGCTGTGATGATGGGAATGACGTGAGGTACCAGAAAATATCTTTTTATTCTTCATCTGTACAACATAAAGTCTCGGTGCCTTCTGGTCTGGGACTCAAGGCCCCAGGATGCTGGGGTGATGTTTTCAACCCTTGCAGCTATGGAGCAAAGTGGGGTAGCTGGCTATGCAGTCAGGCCCTTGGGACTTGTACCTTTTGGGCAGGAAAGGGTCAGCAGTAGCTTTCTCCACAGCACACGAGCAGACAGGTCTTGGAGTGCTCTATCAGGTGATGGAAGAAATGAGGCAGGGCAGGTGAAGCCATACTGTGGCTGTACCTGGGAAGGCAGGCACAGCTCAGTGGTGAGGCTCATCCTCAGGACCAAGGGCAGGGGTTAAGTCTTGTATGTGCTCGAAGGGTCAGGGCAAAACTTGGACATGATTCCCAGCACCACTGGCAGGTTCTTAAAGGCAAAGGTGATGTATTGGAAATGTTACAGTAAAAGATTATTTGGTTAACAGTTCTCAGGTCAATCTGTCAGGTTAACAGACAGTAACTCAAACAGGGTGGGATTTCTTTAGAAGGAATAAAGTAGTATATGAGATGTTTAAATTCTTGTCTTACATATTTGAACGCAATAATGAGCCATTAGTGGGAGAACTGGTTTAATTTACTTATGGGAACTGAAATGACATGACATATTTGAATAGGAAAATAATATTTTACATTATTTGATATAAAAATTCTATTATATATTTTATTAGAACATTGTTTCTTATCTTTCTCTACCACTGCAAAAAGGATGAATATAAAGAAGAAAAAAATTGCATTTCTACTAAGTTCTGATATGTAGCTGGGAGATAAGCTTGTTGTATCGAAAAAATTCTATCCTGGAAGTTTTCTCCCTATTATGCTGTGCATGCAAACTCATTACAACCCTCTAGGAGTTTCTCAGTCTTTTCCTGACTTAGTGTGATGAGGACACTGAAAACACGGGATTATCCCCTGTGCTCCCCCCAGTCACAGCAGTATGCATGTGTGTGAAAATGGCTCAGCAAGGCTGCCCTGCAGCAGCCCGAGCTGGTTCAGGCTACCTAGGAAATCCTATTAAGTCAGAAGTGTCAGTACAGTATGCAGAACTTTGGTGCAGAGGGGACTATTTATAGCTTCAGTAAGAGCATTGTGTGCACAGGGCTTTTCTTTCACACCTCATCAGGGACCTTGACAGATTCACCATCCCTTTTACCTGCTCGAGCAGCTCTGAGAGCACCAGTGTTTTACCTGGAAATCCTCATCATTTCTAAGAGCAGCCGAGGGCTATTGTGGAGGAGGAGGCCGTGATTTTCCACCTGCATCTCCCCCTCTCCTGACTCACTGGGTTCAGCTGTTTGGCTCCTGGGGCCTGCTGTCACCATGAGCCTTGCTGTGGGGACAGGAGGGCTGCCATATGTATGGCAGTGATGTCATTACATTTCTGAAGCTCTTCTCAGTGATGAGTGAGCTTCGTGGGGTAAAGTGTGTAGGATCAGGGGGTTGGAGGGACAGAATGTGGCAGAGCTGCAGGGTTGGTGACAAGTCAAGGTGCTTGGCCTTCATGAGAAAGATGATTTTTGCACCCCGCCAGCAATGTCAGTTCATGTTTTTTTGGGTCTGCCTGGGGAGATAGAAAGGACTCACCTACAAGAAGTTTCCAGGCTGGGATAATCCAGTTGTGGAGCAAGAATCTGTTTTGTGACTGTGTGTTCACTCTCCAATTTTAAGCTTTGGCATTTGGCAAGCACACGAATGGTATGTCAAGGAATTACCATGAATTAGTTTCAAAATAACATAGCATTGAGTGGAGCACAAAGAGCAAAGAGGAGCACGTTCCTTCCAGCAGCTGGCCTGGGTTGGGGTCCCCCCACTGCTGCCAGCCCCCTGACATCCTGCCACAAAGTGCAACACAGTGTGTTAACAAAGTGTGTGAGCTTTCTGCAGCCTTACTGCATTGTATCAAGTGAGTTGATTAGAGAGACTCTTGATTTTACGGGGGTTTTTATGTTCTTATTGGGAGCCATTTGTCAGTCTGCACAGAAATCTGATTAGCTGAGAATGGCTGGCTCTCTGGTATATGTTGACCTATAAAGTGAAGGATGCAGCAATAAACACAGTCAGCTGGGCTGCTGGAGGAATCTGTAGGATTCCTTGGAGGCTGAGAAGGAGAGTTCTTGACACTTGAATGCTTTTCCTTTGGGAACTTGATGATGTTTGGCCTGGGGGTTCTGTGCCAGTGTTCCTTCAGGGGGCTGGCAGCATGTTCCAGGCCTCTGGTGCTGCTTTGTGGGGTGTCTGTGTTCCCTGTGGGGGACAAGAGGGAGCCCTGTGGGGAAACAAGAGGGAGCTGCCTTGTTATGGGTGGTCTTGTGTGGGAGGGGAGCAGGAGGCTGATATTACTGCAGTTTCAAATCTACCCCGTTGGCAAAGAGGCGAGGCAGAGCCTCGGGGAGTGGGAAAGGGAATATGCTGTTTCTGCAGAGCAAGGAAGTTGTAGCTGACTGTGGTGTTTCTGTGATGTTTCCTAATAATAAGCACACTGCTCCTTGCACAGTGTGGTAGTTAATTAAGTAGGTTTAAATTCAAGTCTCCTTCAGGAAATGAGGCACAGTATAAGGCTTCCCCTTCACCCAGCAAATACACCTCTCCGTTGCTTCGCAGAAAATAACCTGCAGTTCTTAAGCAAGGGGATAATTAAACTTGGCACCAGGCACCTTGGTGCCTTTTCAGATGGTGCTGGTTGGGCACTGTAAATAATTGGATAAAGCATGAACAAGGTGGCTAATGACACCTGCAACAACCAACAATGAGCTGTTTTGAAAACCCAGTTTGGCTGGTTGGGATGGGCCAAAGGGCTGAGCAAGAGTGAAGCAAGGGATGGTTATTAGCTAACATAATCTGCTGTCCTAAGGCCAACAGCTTACCACGTGTTTGTTAGCTGGGACTGGGAGAAGATGTTCCACTTCAACTTTGCTTCAACAAAAATGGTTGCCAGCTTTTCCAACAGATTTTTGAATTAAGGTGTCTGCAGGGCTGCACTGAATTTACTTTCTGTCCTAGTGTAGAGGAACACAGTGGTTGGAATAAACCAGCCATCTCAGCTTCCACCTTTTTGTATTCACAAACATTATTGTTGAGGCTGTGGAGCAAAGCTTATGTCTTTAAGTCTTGTAATGCTTGGAGCTGTCCAGTCCATTCTTGAGCTGCTGTGCAAACTCACCAAATACTTCTTATTTTGGAGGTAAAAGTCAGCAGGGAGATATGAAAATTGAGGTAGATGCTTTCTCATGATTTCAAGTGCCTTGTTTTATCTCTCAAGTTTGCTTTCATCAAAACTGATGGCTTACATTTGCTGTCCAAGCAGTATGGTATTCAGTGAGGGCATTTTTCTGCTTGGGATGAGGCATTGCCAGCAATCTCAGGGTGGTGCAGAGCTGGCGTGGCGTTTGTAAATGATCACTCATAAAGCCAGTGCTGTGATTAATTAGTGTTTTCAGAACTCTGAAACAGGCATTTCTGTATTAGTGTTCATGTCTAAGTGGCACTCTGCTGGTATGGAGTTTCTCTTTGAACAGAAGTTGAAAACAGGTAATTTTGTCATTAGAGCCTGAATGTAGCCACATCAGATTGTGGGCACAAACTGGGTCTCGTGTTAATGTATTTGCTCCTTGAAAGTTTTTGTCACTGATTCAGAAGTCTTGCTTCTGAAAGTGTAGTTATGTGTTTATTGACCTAGCACCCTCCTTCCTTTTAAAGAAGGTGAAGTTTCAATAAATGTTTTCGAAAAAAACAGGATCCTTCAACTTTTTATTTTAACTCTGAGGGAAGTTAAGTTCTGTACCAGAAGTTCCCATGGTGAATGGATGGTCTCCTAGCTCCAAAATTCAACCTGTGGACTGCAAAACTATCTGCTGCTGGGCAACCCTTTAACTCTTTCCACCTGCCTGCACCTCTGAAACTAAAGTTTGAGGGGTCACTTGAGGTCCTGTAATTTGTTTATCTGAAACACTCAAAGATGTTACAAGTCATTATGTCTGAGGAGCTGCATAAGAGAAGCAAGAGCCAACTTCTCGTTAGCAGGGATTCAAAGCTGTGGTTGAACTCATGGGAAGGAGCTCATAATCCCACACTAGCTTTTCTTTCTCTGAAGAGTCTGCAGCAAAGCTTTGGAAGTGTGAGCTGCAACTTCTGCCAGTGCTCCTGGATGTCCTGGAAAGTTTTTGGGAAGGAGGGAAAGGGGAAGACAAGCTGAGAGCAGAGTCACCCTCACTGAACTCTCTCTTCAGGCTTTGCCTGCTTTGTGGAGAGAGTTAATTCAGTGTTTAAGAGACTCTTATTTTACCAGTGTAGGAACAGGGATACTGAGGGGCATAATGGAAATCTGTGGGGTGATGTCTGCTCTACATCACTGCCCAGGAATTTTTGAGCATTGGAAGGATGCAAAATGTAAAACCCGTCACTGGGTGGAGTGAGCGTGAACATGTGGTTTATGCATGTGGTTTGGCTTTTTATGTAAGGGAGGAAAAAAAAAGTTAAAAATAAACTGCTGGCTCGCCTCCACTTCCTGGTTCACACAGGGCTGTGAAGGAGCAGCCAAAGGGATGGGGTGGCCAGTCCAGCCTGGAGACCCTCCTGCCTGAGCACAGGGTGTCTGGTGAGGTGAGGGGGTGAGTACAGGGCAGCCAGTGAGGAGTGGGGCTGGTGATGTGGGGCTGTTCCTCTCTGGGTGCCAGGGGGTGACACTGCAGGCAGTTGATGTCTGTCCCACTTGGGATGGCTGTGCAAAGTTCCTCTACATCCATAAATATTTGTTGTGGGGCGAATGTTTAGGTCCTCCATGAATCCCAAGTGTATGTTTTGGTAATGAGGGGTGGGGTTTGCTCTAAACCCTAAATCCCAGAGAGTAGTTTAGAGGTTTGGAATGGCTTAGAGGTCTGGGTGAAATGGGTGAGCAAGAAGAGAAACGGTGAAGCCACCAAAAATGTGTAATGTAATGGCAGCCCCTTGTGCTGACACGGCAGTGTGGCAGTAGGGTGGTGTAAGTGGTGCCAAAACAGGGCCTGAGAGCCACTGGCACTGTGTGACACCAGCTGTGCCAGCTGCAGAGGGCTTTGCTCTCCAGCCAGGGGGAGCAGTGGGTGCTGGGGTGTTTGCTGAGCCTGTTCTGGGAGAGCTGCAGGGAAGGGAGAAAGGCATCTCCTGAAGGCATTCCTGAAGGAATGGTGCAGCTGTGCTTGTCAAGAGGAGTTGCCCGAGGAGTTTATTTTTACATGAAGGATTCTACTTTTTTTAAATGTGTTTGTTCTGAAAGAAAACTTAATGACACTGTGTAGGCAATGCACAGGTGATTCAAATGTTCATAATACTAAGATGTTCACGAATAAGTAAATTCAAAAGCAATTGGAAGTTTCATTGTGTTCGCTGCTCTTTACAAGCAGGATTGAAATTCCCCAAGGTTATTGTCAGTAAGGTGGTGTGGAGCCTGGTTCTGGCCCAAGCTGCCAGCAGGGATGTTTATGTTATCAATTTGAGCTAAATTTATTTTACTCCACCTTGTTTGAACCTACATGAACCTGCCTCACTTGTCTTAAATCCAGAAGCTAATGATTTGGAAAGATTTGTCTGAAAATCCTCCTATATTTTATCAGTGATTTCATGTCATCAGTCTTACCAACATCTCTCTATTTACATTGCATATTTATACTTCACAGCTTGATGATTCTCGGAGGTTTAGAAACCTCCTGGAAAAATTTGTATCAAGCAGTGAAGCAACCTGATGGGATAGTCAGTGGCTTTGGTCCTTTGTGATCTCAGTTTTCTGGCCTGTATTAATGTATTTTTCCCACAGCTTGGAGGGTATGGGGCTGGCAGGTTCAGCTGTGTGCTGGTGGAGTGGCACCAGGAAGGTGTGGGCTTGCTGAGCAGTGGGTTGCACATCTGGGGTGGCTAATGAGAAGCGTTTTAAAAGCATTAGAGGATAATGGATATTACATCGGTATGTAAAAGGTACTTTAAACAGTGTCTGGAGGGGTTGCAGGTTGCCCATCTAGCTGGCAAAGCATCTGAATGTCAGAGATGCTTGGAGAAGCATCTTGCCATACTTGGGACTTTTCTGAAAAAAAATAAAATTGATGGATGTAACTGTGTGGAAAGAGAAAGGTGGCTGGTGTGGTGCAATTGGGCAATCTGGGTTTCTTTCCACAAGTCCCAGCCCTGGTGGCTCTGCCTCTGCTGCATGGCCCCATGGGGATGCTCTGGGCTGTGGCCACTGAACACCAAAGCACCCAGGGAAGAGATGCTCCAAGGGAAGAGGTGCTCCTGCACTGACTGGAGCGGGGGCACAAGGGCCAGGTTTGTTTGGCCAGGGCTGCCATCACCTTGTCCTTGCTGCTGTTGCACCTCAGGGATGGCTTGTGGGTTTTTATGAGCTGCAGGTTGTCCATCTGCTTGGTTTGCCTCTCTGGGGGAAGAATTGATTCTAGCACAGAGATGCTCTTGGTTTATCTGGAAGTTTCAGCTCACCTTGAATTTTGTGACTAATTGCTGCAGCAATTGAATTTGGTGTCTGAACACAGCACTGCAGTCATGCATGATGGGAGGGGACAAAACGAATTTTTCTGTTTAGCTTCTTTGAACACTTCTTTTGATCCAGCTAGTTTGACCAGTTTAGCAGTTGGATGTTTGGTTGGGTTTTTGTTATTTTGGGGTGTGTATGTGTTTGTGGGGTTTTTGTTGTTAAGAAAAAATAATAATCTTTATTCCTCTTTAATGTAATTAGATGGCAGAGCAAATGAATGGGGCTGGGTAAAGCTGTGAAAAAGTATTTTTAACTTCATGCTGTTGTATGAAGGGGTTCCCTTCTTCTGCCTTAATGATGCTGGCTGCCCTTTTATTTTTTAGCTTCTGTTCCTGCAAGAATGTGGAAGAAAACGAGCTGGCTCAGCAGAAACTGAAACCCAAACTAATCTCACGCTGTAGTAAATGCTCAATAGTCTCATTGTCTGTGGGCACTTCAGCAGCGAATCCTGAGGGGTGAGGGAGAGCAAAACCAGTGTTAGAACCTGAAATTCGGCAGAGAAAGCACCAAAACCCTTTTGTTGTTTCCCCCAGAATCCCACAGGCTCTGCTCCCGTGGCCCATGAGCAAAGCCCAGCAGCAGAGCCCCTGTGTGTCCCTGGGTGCTGGCTGGTCCTGTGCCGGGTGCCGGGACCTGGCTGCTGTCACCTGCCCCGGCAGCGGGGCGGCCGCTCCTGCCAAAGCTCCTTATGAGCTTTCCAGGCTGGCGGCCACGCGTCCCGCAGAGCCCTCCGTCCTTTCACCCCGTGCTTCCCCCTTACATAACCGGCTTAGGTGGGACACTGCCCTCCCTGCCTGCCTGCAGCGCTCCTGCATCACTCAGCCTCCTCGCTCCAATAAAGAGCTTTCCAGCCAAGTCACTCCTTAGGTGAGCCTGCAAGTGTTTCCAGGCAGAGGCACCAAGTTTACATTCTTGCTCGTTTTGTTTTGCAGATCCGTTTCATACCTAAATTCACTGGGATTATTTACTGAAAGTATACAGAGAATAACATTTCTCATTAAAAAAAAAATCCTGGTAACTTGTGAACCCATGGTGATTTCTCTGGTCAGAAACTGAAAGTGAAATGGATTTTTTAAATTGCTTTATCAGACTGAAAGAAGTGTAGAGATTAGTAGAGCATACACAGAAGGAAGTGTACATCTCTCGAGTGTTTTAATGATCTGAGTGGCTAATTTGTTTAGTATGAGTTGTCATTGAACCTTCAGTTTGGCACTTACGGTTTTCATTTATTAAATACAAATAAATAAAGCATGGAAATGAAGTCTAACTATTGTGGTCCACTGCAGCTGTGCATGTCTGTTGAGCAGGTTTGCAAGGGGATATAACTCCTCTCCCATGAGGAAACGCTGAGAGAGTTGTTCAGCCTGGAGAAGGCTCCAAGGAGACCTCATTGCAGCCTTTTAATATGAAGGGGCTTATAAAAAAGATGGAGGAAGGTGAGGTATTGTCAGGGGCCTGTAGTGACAGGACAAGGAGCAATGGTTTTAGGCTGAAAGAGGGTAAATTTATATTGGACATAAGGAACAAATTTACTATGAGGGTAGAGAACGTGGGACAGGTTACTCAGAGCTGTGGATGCCCCATGTCTTGAAGTGCTCAAGGCCAGGTTGGATGGAGCTTTGAGCAACCTGGTCTGGTGTGAGGTGTCCCTGACCATGGCAGGGGATTGAACTTGGATGATCTTTAAAGGTCTCTTCTGACTCAAACCCTTTTGTGATTATGTGATTATTTCAGTCTGATCTGGTGCCAAAATTTGCATTTGTTTACTGGCAAGGGCTAATATTTATACTGTACTTTAACAACTGTTAGCACTACTGCTTGATGAAGGTAAGCAAAATTCCTCTGTCTGAGTGGAAAAAATGTTCTTCAAGTTTAAGACATGAGACTTCTAATATTTTCAGTCAGGGTAAATTTAATTATATGTAATGGACTGGGAGGCAGCAGTAGGAAAAAGGACCATAACCTTTGGAAGAGAGGAAGCCTATACTTTTTTTTTTTTTTTTTTTTTTTTTTTTGCTTGCTAAATATTGCCATTTATCAGGCAGCTCCTCTATCTGTAGCCCATCTTTTAGACCTGCTAAGGAGTGACTTGGAAGGACTCTCCACCTCATCAGTGCAGGGTGATGTTTGCTGCTGCAAAATGTGTTTCTGCAGCCAGCTGCCTGGCAAGGATGGGAAGTCCCATCAACTGCCTTTCAGCTTGAATTACCCACTTTTTGGCACAGTAGCTGACTCTTTTTGGCCCAGTACATGGTGCCTGGCACAGCAGAGGCAAGATCTTAGCTGCCATTTCTCTGCAGCAGGAGCCCTTCAGCATCTTGCCATTGGCAGGTGTTCCCCCTTGCAGAGCTGGAGCAGTAGGCTATGCCACTGGTTAACTTTCACTTGTACTAGCCTAAGATGTGCTCTTAGTGAAAAAATGGGAGCTCCCACCGCTTGTATGGATGCTTGAAGCCAGGCTACTCCTATCAAATGTAGCACGGTCTGGAGAGGGTGCATGCCACAGATTTCTCCTGGAAAGCTGCAGGCTTGGAAATGCTGGCAGTAACAGCAGCATCAAAAAATTGGATGTGTTTTAGTGGGGTTATTTGTGGACAGAGAGCTGTTTTTGAGGAGCTCTGTGAGCTTTGCCTGAGGTGCTCCCAGCAGCCCCTGTGAGTTTGTGGTGCAGCCTTGAGAAATGTGCTGCTGCAGCTTCCTGCCTGCTGAAAAGAGCAGTGCTGGTGGACAAGCAGTCACTTGCCATAGGAAAAGTCAATATGGGAGGGTTTATGCACACAGAGATTTTATTCAGTGGCATGCTGAGACATTTGTCATGACTCACATGCCAGCAGTGATGGGCCATTGGAGTGAGTGCCCAGCTGAGCAGAGCTGTGCCTGGCCAGAGAAGCCTGCATGCCCCAGTGTACATCCAAGTGCCATCATGGCATAGCCCAAAGTTGTGGCAAACCTGGGGTATTTTTGCACAGTTTGTCCCCATCCATTGACTTGCACAGTGATCCAGTCCAGAGGAACTTTCTGGTTTGCAGAGGGTCATGTTGTGTTGCTCTGGTGTGAATGCTGCTTGGAGCTAGGGGAACAGTTGTGTTGGATCCCTGTGGGCCCACCCATGGCTTAGAGCAGCAAAGACACACTTCTTTTGATGTAAAATTTCTTTACAAAGGGGGAAAAAGTGCTTTTCTCAGCAACAAATCTCTCATTGACTACAAGAACCATGGATCTGTAGGCTGAGTATTTGCTGACCCTACAGCAAATCTAGAGGCTCGTCACACTCCAAGGGGGCTGCAGCCTGCTTGTAGCATTCAGGGTTATTTTCAATCACCTTTTTCACTGCTTAGTAAAAAGGGATTTTTTTTTACTATATTTTCAGAGGAAACTGCTAGATGGCCTTTCTGTTTGTTTCAGCTGTTCCTCTAATGTGCCAGAACTGAATCTCACCCTCTATGAGGGAGAAAACACCACCTTTATTTTGAATATAATGGAAATATATGTGTGTAGTACACAGATCCTACTGAATAGCAAATAGAGAGTGATTGTGGTCTCTCCTAGTTGAGGGTGTGGTTACATTTGGTTGGTTAGTTGGCTTTGTACAATCCTACTGTTTTGTTTTTAAAACAAATAGACTATTATTCCCTGTTCATGCACTGGATGAGTGATAAAAGTGGTCCTCCTCATTCATCTGACACTGAAAGCTAGAGAAGAGACTGGAAAAATCCTTGTATGGCTTGCACTAGTCGGATTTTCATGTGGAGATGTTCCAGTAATGTACTGGATCACTTACTTCTTGGCATTATTTTTCCTCTGAGCTCTGCATCTCATCCATTAGACCTTCTCAGCAGATGGGTTTTGAAGCTCCAGATTCAGGGGTACACAGGTCACGTATCTGGTGCTGTGACACTGCCATTTGCCATCAGGTTGGAAAAAGATCAGGATGTCATTCTGAGAGAGCAGGGTGTCCCTGAGGGTGGCAGGAACAGAAAAGGCATGAAACAGGGGGGTAGTCTGTCCCTGACAGGGGAGAAGCTGCTCACTAGAAGTGTGGAGGAGAGCCCAGGCAGAGCTGAATACAGATTGACCCAAGGCACTAAGGTCAAAAGGCAAATCCGCTTCTTGGACGAGTTCCCAGTGCAGATAAGGAAACTTGGTGTTGAGAGGGTGCGTGCGGTGCCAGGGTCAGGAGGCTGCCACTGCACTGAGTGCAAGGGAGGATTTCCACCACACGGGGAAAGGACACTCTGTGTCTGAGAGGAGTCAAGAAGAACCTGATCAGTTAAACCAGGAAAGCCAAGGCTGATGTGGGAGTGATGGCTCTCAATCCCTGTGCACAGCAGAGGGGAAGTTCCAGGGAAGGTTGTGTTGGGACCAGCACTGAATACATGTGAGCTCAAGTTAGAAGATGATTTTTTAGCCAGTAGAGGAATGAGGCCTTGATTGGGGTGGTGGGAGCAAAGCCTGGCTGGCTTCTGGGATAAAGCTCAGGAAGAAAGTCAGTGACTGACACTACATCTGCCATATCAGGGCCTGAACAGTTTTACTGAGAGGAGCAGCTCGTCTTCAAGAGTATTGAAAATAATGAGTATTGACTGTATTAAAGTACAAGTATATTAAGATACATCCAATCTGACATAGTTCTGTACAGAAGTCATTAGGACAAAGCTGAGTAACAAAAGCTAATAGTACATTAGGACAGCTTGGAAACAACAAGAAATAGAGAAATAACATAATAGCCATATTGAATTTGCAGGAACAGTGGCATTCAGCATCTTTGCTTCAGTGCATTCCAGAGGTGGATATGCCTTTCCACATCTGGCACTTGAGCAGGTCTGTCCCTCTCAATCTTGGCTGCAAATTTAGTGTTGGCATGGGCTGCTTCTTACTGCACTCTCCCTTATTCCAGCCCAACAGAGTCACCTCCCCAACAGAGTGCTCACCAGATTGCCATGGGGTGTGAGTTAGTAGAGAAAATCCAGGAATTTTATAAGAACAGTACATTTATTGAGAGCAGTTTGCTGTCCAGTGAGGCCAGAGCCTAGTAGATAATTCCTACGAGAAGCAGTTTTGACTCTTTCACTCCTTTCTAAAGCAGGACAGGAGTCGAGAACTTTCTCTCCCAAATTTGGACCAAGTGCAGTTTCAATGGCTGTCTCAGCAGGTCAGTATCACAGATGTCTGTTGCAAACTGCTGAGGAATTGCTTTGTGCAAAGCCATTCATGAGATAATTTTTTCCTCCAGGAATGTGAAATTTGCTGATTCGATCCTGTTGCAGAGCAAAGCCATTTCTTACTGTAGCAAAAATGTGTGCACAACTCAGTGCTTTCTGACCTATCTATAGCTTTATTTTTCTTGTGAGAATATAATTTGGAGTATTTTTTTCCACATTGTTTCATAATCTGTCTAGCCTGATAATTTTCCAAACCTGTGGTTTCCTTACTTCTCTCTCGTATTCCAGACCACTGAAAATATCTGAGATGTAAGGTTTAGCAATTTTGGCACAGCACAAGTCTTCTTTAGGGTTGTAAGCAATGGGTGCTCTTGCAGGCTGAGGACAGACTAAAAAACAACAAAGAGTGTTCTTGCTGTGAGCTGGTGCTCAGGGTGGAGAACAGGGAAGATGGGAATTATTGCAACTGAATATGTACACTGGAATGGATGGATAAGATAACTGATGTTGTACTGTACAGAGGAAAGATCTCGATGGTTTGGAAGTATGTGTTAATGTGTTTAGGGTCTGATTCTGTTGCATCCAAGCAAAGTAAATATCCCATTGGTATTTCTTAGGAGAGGGATGGGGTTTTGTCAATGCCAGTCATTTCATCATCAGTATTGTTGCCCAACCCTGGCTCCCATATTCATATCTGAGAGGGACCATGTGAGAGGAAGGAGGGAGGCAAGGGGGGAAGGTCCCATGTGACTGCAAAGATGGGGAGTGTGGAAAGGAGCTGAGGGGGATGGAGCAGATTGAATGTCTCTGTCCATCAGAAAAAATGTGCTGCTACAGCCTCATAGGCTATACAGGAAAGGGCTAAAAGGAAAATGGGTCTGAGCAAGGACATGATGTGGAAATGGTGTTACAAAGTGTAAATGTACACTTTGATTTACCTTTTTCATCAAAAGATGTGTTTGATGGGCAAGTCTGGCTCTGCACCTTTGGTGGCAGAGCTGATAGTCCTGTCTTGAGGTTTTACAGGCTTTTTGTCTAGTTCATGCCAGTCATAATGGGACTGTGGGCAGCCCAGCCCTCCCCCACTTCCCACCAGCATGCTGGAAACTGCAGCAGAGCAGCAGAATTCCTTAGGAGAGCCCCATCAGCCTTCAGCTGGGTCCCAGTCAGACAGGACTTTCTTCCAGTAGCAACCCTTTTGGTCTTCAGCAGAGCTCAGGAGGAGGTTTATTTAAAGCCCTGGTCCTTTCTGTGGAGGAAGTAGGAAGCACTTCCTCCCTGTAGATCTCTATCCAAAGCTTTTGTCCACTTTCTTACAGTCCCACCCTGCTTGGAGTCTCTCCAAAACCCAGCACGCCAGGGCTGTGTGCTATTGTTCAGCAGGGTCATCCTTTAGCTGTGGCTCCTCTCCTTTTCTAAAACACAGAGATTGGGCACCAAAATGCTGAAGAGCTCTGTTCTGGGCTGGAGGATATATAAATGCCCATCTGTCTACCCTACCCCACCATCCTCCTGCAGCTGGAAAAGTCAGTTGCAGAGGAAATAAGAGGGTTGACCCTCCTTTGGGAGGCCATTTGATTCTTGCCACTGAGTTCTAGTTGTGAAACTTAAAGGAGGTGTCAAAATAGGTCTGACAAGCCATGATCTCTGCAATAGAGGATCAAGAAGCTAAAAAAATAGTGTGAACCACAAGAATGCAAGGGCCTAAAAAGGGGCTTTTAAGGTCTTACTACTTACTCTCTTCAGAGCAGGGGTGAGAAAATGTGGGATTCTTTCTATTATGCTGCATTTATCTCAGAGCAGTCCAGCAGCAGGATCGTGCCTGTGTTTGCATGGGGGGGAAGAAGAGTCTGAACGACAGGCTCAGTCAAGGGAGAGTGTCAGTGGGAGGATTTACCTGGTTCTTCCATGGTCCAGGCTTGCTTCAGCTGAGCAAATAAAACTTCATCTTCCTCTGGCAGGAACCTCTCCCCCAATGCCAGTGTGACTCCAAACATCTATATCAGTTGTGGTACTGACTCCTCTGACCCTGAGGGTGGTGCTTTGCTGGCCTTCCCTTTTCAACATATGTAGTGCCAACAGAGCTGTTAGCAGGCTTGAAGGCAAAGGGAAGCGGCCTTGCTGTGTGCTGAAAGATGATGTGTGCACACCCCAGGAGAAGGCATCACTTCAGAAACTTTGGATTCCTGCACCATCCTCCACCATCCTTTTAACCACTGCTGCAGCCTTTAAACACTTTTTTCCTGTTCCTTTCAAGAGGAAAAAATAAATGATAAATTATTGTGTTGATCTTACGCAAATGTTGCATTTGCGGAAAGATCTTGTTGACATGGTTTCTCACACAGGATACCTTGCCCTCCCGCAGAAAAGTTGCTGAAAGTTTCCAGGGAAATAGATAATGTTATCCTTGAGGAAGGGAAAAAAACAACAACAACAACCCCACAACAACAACAACAACAAAGCCAGCCTGGTGTGGATCAAGTGTGGATCTTGGTTTGCAAACGATGCAGAATTTGGTTTAGTAGAATTTTTTAGTCCTGTTAGAAGTGGAGCAGACCAGTAGTTGATACCCTGTGTAGCTTATGCTCTTTTCAAAGACCAGAGTGATAAATTAATAGGTTACAAAATGGCTGAGGTCAGTATCCTGACCACCTGGTGTGGCCATACCCAGGAAAGCTTATCTGTCCGTGGCCTGATATGGTAACAAAAGCACCTTACGGATTAGGCACTCTTTTTGCATTTGCTAAAATGAAGTTCATGAAGATTCTTCCACCCGAGAGAGCAATTTTAAGGGAGGTATCAGGAGCAGATTTTCTCCCCATCCTTTTCTCATGTGAACATGAAAGTCCATCTTCAGCATCACTGTTGAGAGGAGGCACGTTTCCTGTTTTTGCAGTCGAGACCTTCACCGCTGTGGCACCAAGGCGGTGGGACAGGATGTGCCCCATATGTGGTCTCAGGTGGAGGTCAGCTCTTCTCATCCCACGCCTGTTGGGATGCTTCCTGCTTCAAAACCATCACATCTCCTTCCTGTTACTATACCTAGTTAGGGAAGAAAATACACCCATTTGGCCACTACTGCCATCAATTAGATATAAATATAAAATTCAGCATGACTTGATTTTCCATTTGGTTCTTACCCAACAGAGGCTCAGCTCCAGGCAGCCCTCACCCACAGAGCTCAGAAAAACACATTTGGTGTGGGTATTGCTGGGGATGGAGCCCTGTGGTGGAGGTTAATGAGAAAAGTGATGTCTTGAGTGCAGATTGCATGATTCGCTTCCAAGATGAATCTGCATTGAAGTGTTAAATGCTACACAGAAATGCCAGAAGAAAGAATTTTCATAGAGCTGTTCTTGGTGCCCCTAAAATTACTTCTGTCTCTTCTCTCCTCTGATATGGAGCACTCCCTTTCTTGGAGACAGACAGTCATATTGTTCTTCTGCATAATTTATAGTGAATGCACTTAAGAGCAAATCAAACTCTAGAGTGCTCAGGATTAATGGAAGTTGCAACTGCTAATTGTGTGGGCAGAGACTGGAGGTGTCCTGCCATGCTGCTGTACCAGCCTCCTCTTGCCTTGATCTTGACTGCTGGGAGAGTCCAGACACTGCTGTCCCTGACAGATCAGTGAAGGACTGGTGCCCATTTTTGAAGGGATTTTAGAGGAACTAGTTACAAAATCATATGGTTTGCTGGTTTCTGGAGATGACCTTCCCATTTTTAGTGACGGAAGCTGAAGTGAGAGGTGAGAGAAGCTATGACTATCCCTGAGCATCATGCATGGCCAGAGAAATGGTCTGTCCTATCACTGCTGGTCGAGGGGGCCCACTGTGTTCAGGATCCACCTCACAGGAACACCAGTGCTCTGCTCACCCCTGTGATCATTTGTCCTGGGGTTCACACCGTCAGGGCACTGCCTTGGGCAAAAGCCCACGAGTGCCCTTGCAGGTGGTGCCTGTGGGGAGCCACCAGCCTGGGTGTGCCTGGCATGGGCAGTCCTTGTCCCCAGGGAGGACAGCAGGACATTGCAGGACAGCTGGGTGTCCACATCCCAGCATGAATGTTGCCATAATCCAACACAAGGTGCTTGCCATTGTGTTCTCAAGGCACGAGGGCTGCCTTACAATAACCTGAACACAAACCTTGCATCATGTTCCTGGTGTGACACTTTGGTCCAGGGTGTGTCCTGGATCCATGGCTTTCCTGCACAGGATAGCAGTTGCTGTAACTTTGGCTTCTTGGTCAGAAAAAAACCTTCTGAGATTGGTACAGTCACATGTATCAACTTGAGTAATATCCTTAGCTATTCCAGAGCTTGGGCTGGTTCCTACCAGCAGATTTGGTTTTCTGCTCCTTGAATTGCTGCATCCAGCAGAACCAGGTTCCTTCCCTATGGGTGGGATGCTGTTCTCTTATTATTCTCTTGTATCTCTTGTGTAGTTATTACACTCTCTGTTTTTAATTCGCATTTCTGTAAGGAAAAAAATCCAGGCAAGTTAAACTCTAGGTTTGCAATTAGATTTGAAATTTGCTATTAGATTTCAGTGGTTTTTTCCATTCAACAAACAGGAAAATAAAGGTGTGTGAAACAGTTTGATTACTGCTATTAGTGTTTACCACTGAAGGGGAAATAGAACACTGTTTTGAGAAAAATTTTGGTTTAGTGGAGTGTATTTTTACAAGGAATTTAACTGGTGGCTTTTGTGCTATTTTGAAGTGATGACTAATTAAGAAAAAAAAAGGTACTTTGGAAATCTAGATGAATAAAATAAATGGGTGCATATATATTAGATTTAATATTTTGGAACAGAAACAACCTGTGTATTAGTAGTAGAAATTGTTGGCAATAGGTGTGTATTTGTAGGTTGAACATCTTGGTGACAAAGAATCTTTCTCCTTTGGGTGAATTTTTTCCCCCAGTATATCTTACTACTTTTATTAAATGCTGAATTTTTGTTAGAGGTAGCTAGTTGGCATATCTCCAAAGCTACATTTTGGAGCATCTTTTTGATGCCTTAAGTTTTAGCTTTCATATTTTCCAGATTCTGTAAGGCGTTGGTGTATAACTCTGAACTTCATATAAAGTGTTGGCAAGTTCTCCTCACAGTTTGGACAAAAGAATCCTTTCCCATCCTGAGAACCAAGGACACCATTGCAGCTTCAGGCCCAAGAAGTGCAAACAACAGCAAATTGAGGAGAGCAGACTGGGAGGCTGGGACTTCATAACCTGAAGCTGTAATTGGACAATTAACCCTGGTATGGAAATGAACCAAAACTTATAAAAGTGTGAAAACTCATGACCTGTGGTCCATCTTGGGTGTAGCCATGGCCGAGCTTTTGCATTGCCCAAAGTGAATCCTTTGAAAGCCTTTTAATAAACACCTACTCTATTCCTTTAACACTGTCTAGCCTCTGTTCTAGGTAGCCTCTCAAGGCATCATTTTCACTAAGGATACACCTGCTAAAAATGTTTTTTTTTAGTTAAATAAAAAGGTTTCTTTTCACTCTTTGAAAGCAAACCCAACTCTCTTGCCTTCTCTGTTTCAAGGCAACTACCCTGAAATCCCCTTGATTCCTCCAAGCCCTGTATCTCCACACAGTACCTGCAGCTGGGGAAGGCAAGGATGTCAGATCTTCTCCTTTTTTATTTAGGCATCATTAGCAGTGAGGATGTCTTGCAGACCATGCCTGAGGGTTGAATATCATCTGTCATTGTTTAGCTGGAGTCATTATCCCCAAACTCTCCATCTTCTCCACAGCAGTGGCTCTAATGCTGCAGAATTTGCTCAGGTGCCATTGCCTGGCTCTTGTTACTGCTAGAGTTGGACTAATTCTTCTGATATTTAATCTGGATTCCTTTCTCCCAGGGCTGTCATTATTCTGTAGAGAATTTTTCTGTGATTTACCTTCATCAATTAAATAAATGCATCATAGGAAACTTCTAAAATCTAATGACAAAACAGCCCAACTGTGCTACTTCTGTGATTTTAATTATATTAACAACACAGTGCCGTGTGCTAATTTTTGTCACTTTTTCTTCTCTTTGTTTAAAAATGTCCTTTCTGATTTCCCACTTCCCATCAGGAACCTTCCCCTATCCTGCAGGCCAGCACTCAATGAGTTTTATTAAAAATTATGTATTACAATACTATATTCAGTGAACATGACGTGGGTTTTTCCTCGTGCAACCCAACCGTCTCAGAAAAAGACTTTGTGCACTAAGACATTGTGCAGACATGTTTTCCTTGATCTGCAATATTGTGTAAACAAACTAATTTTTTTAAGCCTTGCCAACTTTACACAACGTCTGAAAAAATAGGACTGGCTGCTTCTCCCTTGGTTTTGTTTAAAAAAAAAAGGACAAAGGGAGGAGATGAGGAAAATCCACTCATGATTTTCTTTTCCTGTCTGCAATTACAAGCTGCATTACTGCCCAAACTGCTCCCACCCAAATTAACTCAATATCCTAATTTACTTGAAATATTTCTGTGCTTTTCTTTCTTTGGGAATATTTGCCCTTTACAGTAATAAGCTCTCCTCCTTGCTCTGGAGAACATCATGGAAAGCTCCCCTAAGGAACTGCCACATTTCTGGTCCCAACTCATTTATTACCCATTAGCAACACTTCATGAATGTTTGGGGGTAGTTTGTGTTTCTTTTGCTTCTTTTCAGTAGTTTTTAACCATACCATCCATGGCAAACCCTGCTGGGGGGTCAGTGTTGGTGGGCACAGTGGGTAGCAATGGGTGCAGCAGGTGTCAGCATCCCTTGGCTCCTCGCTGTGACTCCAGCACTTGGAAAGGTCCTGCCACTGTGATCTGCAAAAGCCTCTTCGTCACACACTTGTGACCCGAATGGAAAATGGTTCTCAGGTTAATTTACTGATGCTCAGTATCAGTGACTAACTGATTTTTCCCTGGAAATCAGGAAAATAATCCTGAATAAAGTGACTTCAGTAGATGGGAGCAACCCAGACACCTGTAAACGAATTTATTATGTTTTAGCCTTTGCAGCTGACTCCATGAAATGAACGTGCCAGCCTGGAAATATTTGTCTCACAAAGCCACTTGCAGGGTTGGAGTATTTGTAATTATGTCTTTCTTTGGCAAGAATGGAAAGGGGTGGGGGCGTAGTTGGTTATTTATAATAGATTTTCATCCCAGACATGGAATCAGGTTTTCAAGACCACACAGTTCCTGGGTATGTGTTTATGGATAAACTTACACAGTAAGGTGGCTCGAGGTCTCTTTACCAATCCGCTCCACCTTTTGAAGGACATTCAATGAGCATATGTGAATTGTTAGAGTTTTCTGAAACTGAAATGTGGGTGGTACATGGAATGGTCCTTCCCCTTCACCTGCTGTTTTTAATAAACTTCTGAAAAGGATTGAACTTGAAAGTAAGTTGCAAATAAGCAATGTTTCTTATACAAATAAAAACAGAATTAGTCACTGAAAGTGAAAAATTTTAAAAGACCATTTATTTATTTAGAGTGGCCTTTTCTTCACTTGTCCGGTTTAGTTTTTCTTTCTGTTCCCCTGAAGGCAGCAGCAGAAGCAGTTTCAGCCCCTCTTGATATGAGCATTTTGCATCTCAAACCCTGCAGAGTTTGAATTTTTTGCAGCATTATTGATTAAGGTTTTTCTTTTGTTTCAGTGTTTCTATTATTAGATTTTTCAAGAGGTGAAGTTACTCCTTTTTACAATTCAGACCTTATCAAAAGGTGTTACTTTTGGCCCCGTGTCTGCAGCCTGGGAAAAGGACACAGGTGCTGCAGTGGCTGCTATGTGGGTGTCAGCTTTTGCCGCAGGGCAGGAAAGAAGTTCACACGAGTTTACCAGGCAGATATCTATAGCAACGTGTTTGTATATCCTGTGCCTTGTCTGTTGCAACGCTGGTTGCTTAGGATACTGACATTAAAACATGTAACAAAATCTGCTCTTCGCTCGGGAGTTCATTATCTGTCCCAGCCCGTGGAACTGCGCATTTCCCTCCCATCAGCTCAGCTCAGCACCACTGACCAGCCCTCGGCAAAGCACGGTCCAGAGGATGCTCTTATAATCCTGTTTTGCAGCCTTTTGCTGTGTGAGCATTTTTCACCTAAACATTTGTCACTAGCTGAAGTGTCTGGGAACCCATCTCCCTCTTGTATCTTGGCCCATGGGAGCTGGAGGTTTCCTGGATGCATCTGTGTGTTGGCTGAGATGGTGTGAGCTGGTGCTACTGGTGTGTGAAAGGCATTCCCAGGGTATGTTCCTGACCTGTGCCAGCACAGGTCTTCAGTGGCTGGGGCTCATGTTTGGGTTATCTGTGGGGAGTTTCTTGGGGGGGGGTTGGTTTGGTTGGTTTGTTTTGTTGTTTGTGGGTTTTTGTTTGGGGCTTTGTTTGCTTTTTTGTTTGTGTGTGGTGTTGGGGTTTTTTTTTTGTTGTTGTTATTTTGTGGTGGGTTTTTTGGTGGTTTTTGTTGTTGTTGTTTTAATACAAGGATCAAACTTTTAAAAATAGACCCTCAGTGACAGATCTGATGCTTCAGGTGTTTTAATAAAAAAAAGATCTTCCACCCCTGTTGAAATGATTCTTGCATTTCAGACCAACCCAGAGCAGTGTTCGCTGCCTGGCTTATGCTGTTCTTTTTCTTTGGGCTCCTGCAGTCCTGAAGGCTCTGTGCTACAGCTTCATGACTGTAACAGATTTGATACACTTATTCTGCTTTATAAGTGAGCACTGCAAGAGAATTGGTGCTGCACTTCTCCCCCGCAAAGCAGATAGCTCAGATAATATGAAGAGTATCTGTTCTGTTTCTCTGTGCGCCGTCTTTCTCAGCTGGAGAGCACCTCTGTCCTATAGACAGGAATTTCATCAATTTTCCTCTTTATATTAGCACTAAATTAGTATCCAAGGGGGTTTGCAGAAGGAAATACACCTCTGAGGAGTTATTCCTCTTTTAGCAGCTGTAACTGATTCAGTGAGAGTTTCCCACCACGAGCTGCTCATTTCAAGGTGGTTTTGCTTTCACGAGCTTTGCAGTAAGAAGCTGCTGTGGTCTCAATTTCTGGGTGACACGGTCAAAGCTCCCTTCCACCGGCTCTGACTGGTGGCTGACAGAGAGGTCTTGTCAAAGTGGGATGCGCTGAGCTTTGTTACAAGTGTATCAAATACTTCAGTGCGTGGATGCTGACAGCCAGTCCATCTGTTGGTAAAAACACAGAATTGCTACTTTAGCTGTTTCAGACTTTGCTACAGTTCCTCACCCCAGTGCTGCATAACCCAATGTTGTAGTTTAACCCCAGCCCCCAGTGGGACCAGGAGGAGAATTGGGGAGAAAAAAGGTAAAACTGTGGGTTGAGATAGGAACAGTTTAATAACTGAAATAAAATAAAATATTATAATAATAATGATGATAACAATTGTAATAAAAAGAGAGAGATAACATCCAAGATAAACAAGGGATATAATTGCTTATCACCTGCTGACCAGTGCCCAGTACATCCTTGAGCAGTGACCAGCCCCCTGCCCCAACAATCCTCCCTAATTTATTTTCTGAGCACTTTAGTATGGAATATCCCTTTGTTCAGTTCAGGTCACCTGTCCTGGCTGTGCTCCCTCCAAATTTCTTGTGCACCTCCTCATTAGTAGAGCATGGGAAACCAAAAAGTCTTTGACTTGGTGTGAGCACAGCTCAGCAACAACTAAAACTTCAATGTGTTATCAACATTATTCTTATTTTTTTCTAATCCAAAACACAGCCCTGTGCCAGCTAGTAGGAAGAAAATGAACACTACTCCAGCTGAAACCAAGACACCAGAGTGTGTCTTAGCCTCAATAAAAGACCTTTTTGCTCATTTCTAGGCTTTTGCTATGAGATTATTCCTGATTTTTTGTAAGCCTAGAAGGACAGAGATTACATTCAGGTGGGAGTTCTCTGGCAGCTTGGTTTTGAGCCTGGCTGGAATTAATTTGAATTGGAACAGGCAGCAGCACCACATAATTTTAGCAAAAATTTTGGTGTGAAACTGGAACAAAAGTGCATCTGCATTTCCCCCTGTTTAAGCCTTACCTGGCCCAGCAGCTCTTTCATGAGAGCAGCGATTGACTTGCTAAGCCCTCAGCTCTGCATTTAGACTATCAAGCTGTTCCTTGTCTGATCACCTCAAGGGCATTCCTGTGATTGTTTTTCTTACTGCTATGATAGTGCCAGATGCTCTGAGGGCTTTTGCTCATCGAGGTAAGCAGGGACAGACCTTGCTGCAGTGTATGTGGCATTGCTTCCCTGGATTTCAACCTGGTGTGATGGGAAATGAGGGAAAAGCAGGCTGTGCTTGGGTTAGGTCTCTGCTAACTGCCCAGGGCAATGTTGGGTGCAAGGATGTCTCTCCTGCCTTGCCTTCCACACCCACTCCAACAAGTGATTTAGCTGGTAAAGCCCATAAAAAAAAAAAAAGCAACAAAACACAGCCCAAACCACAGGACTGACCAGAGCATCCTGGCCCTGCTCCCTGTGATTTCCATTAGCAGCCATCCTCTGAGTGGTCTTTTGGCTAAATCAGCTGCTGAGCCTCTGGAAAGCGATTTGATGAAAGCATTTTATAGCAATCGAATGAAATGTCAGTTGGATGCCAGCAGCAGGGGTTGCTGTCATGATTAATGAGATATTTAGGCATTTCATTTTGAAGGAGCTACCTGCAACACAATTTACATCAAAGCTGTTTTTTTTTTTTAGATGGGCTTTAATAAATTAATGTTAATGTTGGTTATTTAATTATTCACATCGAATTGGTTACAACTGCAGGATTGCACTTGGGCTGAACACGTTAAGAAGCCTTTCAGAAAGCTCATGTGCAAAAAAAGGTTGTGCTCAGAGCATTGCACATCTTCTGATATAAAATGATGTGGAAGAGGAGGGAGGGTTGAAAATGCCTGTAATGTTTTGGATGCAAAGATTGCTTGACCATAAAGCTTTTGAAGCTGATATTTAATGAGCATCTCTTCAAATTACAGGATGTATCTACCACTAGTACAAGTAGTGAAATCTAGTAAGTGGAATTATTACCTAACGTCTCTGTTGTCTAGGGGTCTCTGTTTTTAAGGGGACAGGAATATAATAAAGATATTATAGGAAGAGGAAGAAATTATATTAAACATTTTCAAACCTCCTTTATCTACCAGTTGAAAGTTTCCAGTCCTTAATCCTGTGAGTCCATAAAGCTGAGGTAATTTCTGCTTAAAGCTCAGCCTCTGCGTTAAATGAGATCTGCTGTTCCTCCTGCCCCTCTCCCAGGGAATTTTGAGGCAGTGGCTGATGAGTTAGGGGCTGTTTTTTGACCCAGCACTAGTTCTTACAAAGCACCTGGGAATCATGAAGTGAAGGGGCTCACTGAAGGCTGGAAACTGCATGCACCTCCTCACCCAAGGACAGGAACATAAGGTTACAATTTCTGCTCTTAAAAAAAAAAAAGCCACATCTGATCCATTTTTTGCTCCAAGCTGCTCTTTTCTGCAATTTGACTTCAACAGACTAGAATATTGTGTTTTCTGCCCTCGGCACTGCAAGGATGACTATCTGGAGCAGAGAAGATTCAGAGATGGAAAGGCAGTGGCAGTAGCTGAGTTAGTGGTTTAACTGGAGGGCAGCCTGATGCTCTCCTAGGGTGATGCTGGCAGGGACCAGGAGCTGCAGCATTCCTGCATGTTGGGGACAAGCAGAGGTATGTCAGGTATGTCGAGAAAACTGCAATATAATGGGCAGAAATAAAGCTTTGGAGTTGAAATATTGGCAGCTCCTTTGGAAAACAGAAGTGCTAATGGTAACACAGTTGTCTGTTAAGCCCATTGCATAGAACTAGCAAGCAGCTGGCTTGGTTTTGTCTCTGAGCATTAAGCCACAGAGCAGGATGTGGATTTTTTACATTACTGAGGCAGTGCACAGACTAAGTGGAATACAAATAAAACAAGCTTACACTCTGCTTATTTATTCAACTTATTTTTTGCTGACCTTTAGCATTTTACATTTTTTGGGGATTCTTATGCATGCTTGGAATTTTTACTCTCTGGGAAGTGCTTAGCTCCTATTTTTCCTGGTCTCTGCATGTTTTGCAGCTCAGCTCTTGCAGTTTCCAGGTAGTCTGCAGTGCTGGCCTATTACTAAACCTGTCTTCTGCATTGGCTCTGAGCAAACCCAACAGGCACAACAGTCTGTGCAGGGAGATATCATTTATGCAAACCAGTCACAGGGGTTTGGATGTGACTGTGTGCACACTTGTGAATAAACCTCTTGAATTTGGGGAAGGACATGCAGCTTAGTCTTTTGGCAGCACAGTTTGATATTGCTAGGTAGCCATGAAAGACTGCAAGGGATAAAAGCCAGAAATTATCAAGGTTTTGGTTTTTTTTTATGTTGTTGTCTAAATGCAGATTGACCATCTTTAATTTTGCTGAAGGAGCACTCCTATTGCTGGGCAGTCTCACCTTGTGTGGCACAATGGGGGCATTGTAAAGAGAGAGGACAGACGCAGCCCTCTCCTGATATCCTGACGAAATCCTGAATTTAAATGCACTTTGGCCCTTGTAGGGGAATATTGAACCTACTGAAGAAGCTGCTCTAAAAGTATAAATCCCAGTAAACCTGAAAAGAGTTGCTTTGCCAAACATTTGGCTTTAAAAAGCCTTATTCTGGGGCTGGAAAGGAGGTCATCCCTTGTGCTGGTGCTGGTGCTGCTGTTACAGTGATCCATGTATGCATACTGCCTCCACGGCTGAGAAAAAGGAGAAATCTTTTGGAGTGCTGCTGTTGAGCATGGGCTGTGCTGAGCTTACCCTTGCTGCACCCTCCTGTGACCCTTGGCTGCCACAAGGAGCACCAACCAAGCCCACCACACCCAGGCAAGCCCCTACTGCTGTGGGCCAAGGGATGCAGGGAGGGAGGAGAAGCTGTGTAAGCCAAAGGGTTTCAAAGAGCATCTGGACAATGCAAACGTGACTGGCACAGAGCCACTTGCCCTTCCTGCTTCTTTTTCAGCTGCATTTACTTTCACTTTTGAATAGATGAATTTTTCTTTTCATCACTGCTGCTGTCCCTGCCCTCTCCCTCTCCATCATCGCAGCAGATCAGCCTGTGTATGAATCCAGAGCTGGGCATTTCAAGCCATGTGATGGAGGAGTGGGATTGCAGCAGAGAACTAAAACACTGAGCTTCATTATTTCCCATATAATAAGGATTAATAGTAAGAATTAATATTTCCCAAATACTTCCTCCCGAACTACCTTCCTTTCCACAGCATATTACTTACTCACTGGGAGAGCCTAGAGGAGAGGCAAGGAAACCAAATTAAATGAGTTCTTTTCCTGGTGATTTATAGCATCCTTTCTCTCCTCTTTCCCCCTTGCCCCAGGAGGACCCTCTGTTTCTCACAGGGTTCTACCCTGTTTCTCACAGGGTTCTTCCCAACCCCTCTCTGCCTTGTGTGGCTGGAGCTCAGGCAGATTTTCTCTTGCTTTGCAGCTGCTGAACCCGGACCCAGAAGAGGATGGGGAAGCAGAACAGCAAGCTGCGCCCCGAGGTGCTCCAGGACCTGCGTGAGAACACTGAGTTCACAGACCATGAGCTGCAGGAGTGGTACAAGG
This sequence comes from Cisticola juncidis, assembly GCA_013400215.1. Lineage (NCBI taxonomy): Eukaryota > Metazoa > Chordata > Aves > Passeriformes > Cisticolidae > Cisticola > Cisticola juncidis. The sequence goes on along the minus strand of VXBR01001239.1, from coordinate 1,417,297 downwards.
GCTTCCTAAAAGATTGCCCCACGGGCCATTTGACTGTAGAAGAGTTTAAAAAAATATATGCAAATTTTTTTCCCTACGGCGACGCGTCGAAGTTTGCGGAGCACGTCTTCCGCACCTTCGACACCAACGGCGACGGGACGATCGACTTCAGGGAATTCATCATCGCCCTGAGCGTCACCTCCCGGGGCAAGCTGGAGCAGAAGCTGAAGTGGGCGTTCAGCATGTACGACCTGGATGGCAACGGGTACATCAGCCGTGGGGAAATGCTAGAAATAGTGCAGGTGAGGCATTACCTCTACTGGACATCTCATCCGTGTTGCTGTAACCTCCTCACCATGAGGCAGCTGGAGCTGGACATGAGGGATGTGCTGAGCTGGACATGAGGGATGTGCTGAGCTGGGTCACTCCTGCCCAGGGGAGGTTCCTGAGCCCGTGGTCCCCAAAGGGACCTATGATGGGACCTACAAGATGCAGATGAGGAAGGGGCCAGAGATATGAACAAGGCACTTGTGCAGCTGGCCTGCAGCTCTCCCTGGGGGTTTCTTAGTTTTATGTTCATTTGATAAAAAAACCCTAACTGCAAGTTCTTTTGACCTGATTAACCTCAGAACTAATGCTTTAAATCTTCAAATCTGAGTCAGTGTGAACTCTGGATGAAAGGCTGGAGCATGCCTTTGTCTCCCAAAGGCGGAGGACATGCAGACCACAGGCTGTAGGGGGGGCAGGCAGTACAGTCCCCTGTGCCCCTACCCCACATGATGGCAGGGGTTTGGCCTCAGCAGTGGCTGCTTGTCACACACTGTGCAGCTGAGATCCTGTGCAGTGCAAGGGAGTCATGCATCAGCCAGTGCCCTGACACAATTGTCTCATGCCTGAGGTGGGATAATGTAGGTGGAAGGCTAGGCCTGTAAACACACTAAAGCTGTATTATCATTATTCATGTTCTTGTAAATCTGAAGATGCATTTCCTTACTCATCCACAAAGAAAAGCCACCCCTATTGCTGCACATTCATACTCACCATAATCCATGCAACACCCCACACGCATACCTGTAACTGGGTGGAGGGTGAGAGCCAAAGAGGAGAGATGGCTTAGCCCAGCTGCAGAAGAGAGGGTTGCACACCATTGTCTCCTGTATTTTAGCTCAGTCTTGCTCATACATTAATCTAGACTGACTTTTACTTAAACTGACCCAACACTTCTTTTGAAGCATGAATGAATACAGGAAAGAAAAATAAAAAAGCTGCAGTCAGAAATTCCCATTCATTTCGGTTTATAAAATCCTGCAGCTGCCTGCCAGAGTCAGCTGCCTTTTTTTGTTGTTACAGCCTTAAATTCTTTGTCCCCTGCTTTATTATTTGGTTTGTGTTTTTCTTATATCTCTTTTTTTTAACTTTTTTTTAATATTCAGGCAATTTACAAAATGGTTTCATCAGTAATGAAAATGCCAGAGGATGAATCCACTCCTGAGAAGCGAACAGACAAGATCTTCAGACAGATGGACACAAACAATGACGGTAGGATTCTCACTGGTACCCCTTCCTAAGCTCTAGAAATAGAGATTTGCTGGCCCAGCCATGGTAGATGTCAGAATTTGGGGAGAGGGGAGAGAGGGTAGGGATGTGCCCACTGGTGCCTCTGGTCTCTGCCTGGCTTCGTTGAGCATCTCTGGTCCATGATAAATAGGGTGAATAAGTGAGCAGAGAACAGAGGGTGAATTCCCCTGCTGGGGGAGCAGTCCTTTGCTGACATTTCCTGAATCCCCTTCTTCAAAGGCTCCTCTGACATTCCTGTGTCCATTGTCTCTGGGTTATTTACTCTGGACAAAGTACAAACTTGGCACAAGGTTTTGGCATCTATACATACATGGTCACACACCTTTGTTGCAGTATGAGCATCAGGGGGATGTAACAGTTCCCAAGCCAGGTTGTGGAGCTCCTTGATAAATTATCTGACAGTGTACCAGTCATAACCCCTCCACCTGTGCTGGCTCATTTCCTTAGGTTTGAAAAATACAGGCAAGAAATGATCGGTTTCCTCTTCTCATCAGCCTGATGACATGTTTCCTCTATTCCCAGCTGAAGTGGAGCTTTTCCCTGGGAATTACCATGTCAGAGGCTGAGGTGGCAACTGCACACATCAAAGTCAGGAGCTGTGTCCTACTGATGTGCTTAGTGGGAGCAAGCATTTGATTCTAGTACTGAGATATGGAGACCTGAAAAAATACCATCTTATGTACAGAAAGGGTTTTATTTAAGAGAATTTTTTGGCTGCATTTTGGTGTCTGCTGCTGAAGTACCCAGGGCAAATTCCTGGCCTTGCTGAAGTCCTCAAGTGTTTTACCTTTGACTTCATCAAAACTAGCACTTCATCCTCTGGTTTGACATGTGTAGGGCCCTAAGATAACATGACTAAAATATTTTTGATCTGCAGAAAGTAGCATACATGCAGATGTGTAACAGAATAGTCGTCCCAAGATCTGCTATATATATGCCTGCTCTATCTGTTGCACTTTGTTGCTGAAATAAAATCATCCTATTCCCAGTAAAATATCAGCCCTGCAAGCCATGCAGTGCCAAGGTATGACATCTGCATGTGCATGTCTGGTGGCTGAAGATGTTTCTTCCCCATCTGACTGTTGGGCATTGCAAATGGATTTTGATTTGGGCTTTGCTTTTAAGTAATACAAGGCAAGTGGCAAACTAATAAACATCCTGATAATTAGGAGACCTCTGCTTTTGCTAAAAACACTTGATTTGGGAACATACGCTTAAAAGCCAGAAATTAGTGTGCCACAGGTTTCTGAGCTTCTGTAATTTCTACAAGAGGAAGGCTTGCTCATTCATGAAATCATAGAACTATGTCCCTAAGTGCCACACCTACACATCTTTTAAATGCCCTGGGCTGTCTGTTCCAATGCTTGAGAACCCTTTTGGGGAATAAATTTTTCCCCATATCCAATCTAAACCTTCCTTGATGCAACTTGAGGCCATTTCCTCTTGCCCTATTGCTTGTTACTCAGGAGAGGAGTTCCTCCCTGTTCAGCCTGTTTTGGGTGCTGGCCACCATTGTCATTCCTCCTCCATCCCCACAGTGGGCTGGTGGCATCCTGGGGCTGGTGCAAACTGGCACAGTGAGCTGATGCCTGTCTCTCTTTGGGTGCATGTGGCCAAAAGTGACAGCAGGCACCTCCCAAGTGCCAAATGTTTGTGTGTGGGTCCTGTCTTGAGCATAGCAGTTTGAGGTGGATAAGGATAGCCCTGGGGTGTTGTGTGAGGGTAGGGCAGGTGAATGCATGAGCTAAATGGGAGATCACTAGTCATGATGCCTGGGATGCAGCAAATGCTTGTCTTCTCGTTTTCATAGGGAAAACTGTTTCATTTTTCATTAATATTGCCACATCCTATTTCTGCCATGGTGCTGAGTGCTGGAGCAGGGGAGTATGGTGCTAGCTACCTGTCAGGGGGCTGGGTCACCCCATGATGAGGTCTGAAAGACCAGATGGAATATTTGCTCGTCGCTGTACCACGCTGTGCCATGCCATTCCACAGGACTGTTGGATCCAGGGGACACTGGGGTAGTTGCTTCTTCAGAGACCAATTTTCAGACCCTTAGACTGTTACAGGGTCCATCCAAGTCAGTTCCTCTGGCCTAAACTAAAGATGTATAAACCAGAAGTGCTCAGGAGCAACACATAGCAGTAAGTGTGCCCCAGGGCTGGCTTTGCTTGCAAAAAAAGAAAAACAAAACCCATTCTGTTCCTGTACACCCAGCAGGGCACACCAAGTGACTTGTAGAGTCATGGAATCATGGAATAATTTGGGTTGGAAGGGGCCTTTGAAGGTCATCTAGCTCAACACCCCTGCAGTGAACAGGGACATCTTGAACTAGATCAGATTGCTCAAACCCTGGGCTAACCATGTAGGTGCCAAGATCAGTATCACAAGAAACAAGAGGACAAAGTGGGGATATTTGGAATATTTAGGTTTAAAATGTTGTAGTAATACAAGTATCATTTCAAAGCATACATGTGTTCGGGTACCATAGCTTGTGTTCATGTGTAATGTTATTCGTATAGTCTGGTTCTGAGCAAAAAGCTGCCAAATGGTATTAGAACAGTTGTTTTTAGATTTGGGACTGTCTTTTAAAATAAAAAAAAAATAAAAATAGCAATTATTATGCTGGATTGTTTTGCAGGAGAAAAATGCATTTGGGCTTAAAGGCTTGAGTAGGATTTAGCTGCTGTGCATTGCACTAAATTCCCCTCGATGCCTTTGCAATAGATTAAATAGATGTTATGGTGCCTCGGTGAGGAGGGATTCTTTGCTGCAGCAACGGTGGCAGGAGCAACTGATGTTTAAAATACGATTTTCATTTTGGTTTTCCTCCCTGTCAGGCAAGCTGTCGCTGGAAGAGTTCATCAAAGGTGCCAAGAGCGATCCCTCCATCGTGCGGTTGTTACAGTGCGACCCCAGCAGCGCGAGCCAGTTCTGATAAAGCGGACAGTGTGCTCAGAGAACCTCGGCTCGTGTCCTTCAAGCTTTGCTCGCAAACGGATGCCTTCTCTCCACCCTCCACACCTCGCGGATAAGAGCCCGTTGCAGATCGTGTGTGTGTGTGCGTGTCCGAGCGAACCAGCCCTCGCTCCCCCCACTAACACCAGTGCAGTTCTCCTGCGGCAGCTCCGGTCCTGCTTCCCCCGTAACGTTACCACTCACTCTGCACATTTGAAACATTATTCGAAAGGTTTGTTTACATGCAGCTACGAGAGAGGCCAGGGACTGGTGAGATACCACTTCACTTAGTCCGTGAGAAAGGTGATGTTCCCGTAGTTCCCGAGAAGATGCTAGGTAGGACTTTTACCCAAAGTAGCAGATGGTAGGTAATTTATTTTGCTTCAGAAATTACTATGTTGAAAAAAAAAAAATCAAGTGGACTGAATGGAGTAGAAAGTTATTAAAAAAAAAGAAAAAGAAAAAAGGAAAAAAAAAAAGCAGCTTTCCTGGGCATGGTTCCAATTTTCTTTTTGAGGAAAATTGCTTGCACTTATCTAATGGTCTTTACTTTCTTTTAATATATATATAAATTATATATATATGGTGAAGTAAAATTTTAAATATTTAGGTCATCTATTTAAGGCATAAAATAGAATTCAAGCTTTGTTTCTTCTAGTCGTCTGTGATTTATTCAAATCTTGGAGATTGTTTTTTTGTGATATTTATGCATTAGCAAATTGCTGTTCTGAAAGAAATGCATGACTAGCAGTTTGTGGATATTTCACTCTGTTTAATTCCTGAATGCAAATATTTGTTCATTTTTATTGTCAGTCATTCCAGCATTACTGTATTAACAAAAGACCTGAAAGGAGTTCATCCTCATTTTGTATTACTCAGTGGAGTCCTACTTTCTGGTGGTTGCTGCGTTAAATGGCTTTTGAGTGCCCCGAGGTGACGTGACTGGCACTGCTGTTCTCGACTTGGCTACACCTCCTCCCTTTTGCTGTCGATATGTTAATAGTCTTGTGCATTCCAGTGTTATTTAATATCTGCCTAATGCCAAGAAATATTAATTGAAATAAAAGACTACTTTTCTTGTCACTGCCTGCTTTGGTCTAAGCCATGCACCAAGTTCCTAGCATAAGGTATTTGGGGAAGGGCAAGGATGTCTCGCTGCACGTCTCCCAGTCTTGTCCAAGACACGTTGCCTTTTAAGTACATAAGGATTTTGAGAGCTGGCTGTTGTGGCTGGGTTAACACAGTGGTGTTGGAGCCTGTGGGATCCAGCTTCATCCCAGCTGAATGGAGGGTAAAAACTGTAGGAAGGAATTTCTGCTGGATGCAGAGCAGCTCAAGGCAATGAAGGAGAAGCTGCCGACCCTGCTGCATGATCACAGCTTTACAAAATAAAACTCCTGTCAGGTACCAGGTAATTGCTGCTGGACTAACATTTGACATTGGTAGAATGGGAAACAGTTCTCTCCACATTCATCTGGTCTGCAAGTAGCTACATAAGCCTGCCCACTCTGCAAAATAAAGCATCACAAAATTATTTGGCCTGAAGTTAACGCTGAGCATGTAATGAAGGGATTTTTGCTGTGTAGAGTGTTCTAGTAGTGGTCATGTGATAATACCTTAATGTTAAAAGAAAGAGAAATGTTTGCAATATCCGAGTGAAAATGCATTTAGTCAGGCTTGGTCTGCAATACAAACTTGTGTCAGTGCTGCCAAGCAAAAGTTCTTTTTTTTTTTCCCCTGGAAATTCAAATTTGAACAATTAAAGCAAATTCCTTTCAACCACAACATGCTGCTGATGAGGCAACCCTGAAAGGGATGTTAATCAGAAGCCTGCCTGCTTTCCCAGGGCGAGCCCAGCAAAAAAGCCCAGCTATTTAAAAAAATATAATTCCATGGTTGCTGATAGCCTGTCTCCAGCCTGCTTGTGTTCATGCTGTCAGTCTGTCTGCCAGAAGATGCTGGGGTGTTAGATATGCTGCAGATGTTCTTACACTAATGATTCTTCTTGCATAGGCTGGGTCCAAAAGCAGCTGTTAAGATGTGAATTGGCCACCATGGGCTTTATCATTTCTGTATCATTCTGAGAGTGTGAAAAAAGTCTTTGATCTTGTCCTGGAATGGTACCTCTGAGGTGGACCACAACATTTGAATCTTGTTTGTGCATTATTAAAATGAGTCAGGCATATTTTCAGTCAAGCATTGCATGGTATCTTGGGTACCAAAGAAGTAGAAACTGTTTTATGTAGCATTCATAAAAGCAGCAGTTCTTCTGTCATTATTCATTGGCTCCTCTAAGTGGAAATATTACTGCCTTTTCCTGCCATCTCACTTCTTCTGGTTTACTTTGCTGTCTGCAGTGAATAGCAAGTTTAAGTAGTTTAACAGAGCCCAAACTCTTCTCATTTGGGGAAACAAAAGTCACCTTACAGAAACTTATTTTGACCTTGTTTTTGCAGAAAAAAAATGAAACAATCCAAATTTTATAGGTTAGAAAGTTCCCATTTCTTTCATGTTACAATTTTTTCTCTGAAGTGGGCCAAGGTATCCATGATGGAGTTTGCTGCCCGCCACGGTCTGACAAGCACCCGCAGAGTCCTGTGCAGACACGGGGATTGTGTCCTGCTTCATTGGACCCAATTTCTTCTATCTTTGCCTCTTTAAACTTTCCAATCCCAGATTTGGGGGGTTTTCAGTTATTCCTTGCTATTTCGATAGCTTTTAAGGAGTTTCTCCTTTTCAGGGCAAGATGATTTCATTTCAGACTGGAACTGGCACAAATTATGTAAGATGCTCCCAGCTTGCCTTTCGGGAAGAAGTAAAGGAAGACGCCCAGGAAAGGTGGTCGTGCATGGCATCCTGGGGAAAATGAGAGATGCTCTGAAGCCCAACCAAGCTGAGCTTTTCAAAGGTGGCTTCTGATATGGGAAACCTTTTAATTAAAAGGCCAGCTAAGTACTGGAAAGGGGTTTATCTGCTGCTGCCAAGCAGCTCTCTTAAAATCAGACCTGCTTCAGAGGCTGAGGTGGTGCATCCACAGTCACTGGGTGACTTTGATCATCTTGGCTGTGCTTGAGCAGCTCCTCGGGGGATGTTTCTGCTCTCCTGACTGGTAACGAGGACTCAGAAGGGAGAACAATTTCCAGGCTCCTTCTCCAGGATGATCATTTGCATTTTGATACAGACAAAGTTCAAAACCAATGGAGAAATAAATGAAAAGATAAGAGAGTTTTACTGCTTCCTGGGCCCCTGGGAATGTCTTTCATAGAGGGACTATTGTGTAGAGGGGTTAATCATTTGGAAAATTAAGTCCAGGTGATTAATAGAAAACTTCAACTTGTAAAGTGGTTTAAGTGTTTCTGTGAATTATTTTTTTAGTCAAAAATGGAGTCCGACTTAGCAAAAGTGGGTTAGCACAAAAAAATCTCACCACTGTGTCCATTTTTACCTCACTTTAATAACCTATATGATTATTTTCTCACCATGGAGATATCTAACACTCTGAAAGCTCTGGCTAATTACTACATAAATTCAGGCTTTTCTGTATGAATTGCAGGTCCTGTTAAGCTAATTCAGAATTATGTCATTGCCTTTCAGACAAAGTCTGTCTGGTTGCAGCCTAACTCCAACGCGGTTGATAGAAGCACTCTTAGGTTCAGTCTTAGGTGTCTCCCTTGCCAAGTTTGAATTTTGTTTTTAAACCCTTTGTTTTTAAATCAGGCCCTTTGCAATGTATTTTTAGCATTAGCCTCTGAGTAATAAACTCCTGTGAAGAACAACATGAACATTTCTGCAAGCACGGGGCAGATGGTCTCCATGGATAGTCCTCGATCCATTATGCAGGGCTCTATTCATATTTAAAGGTTAGGAACAGCCATTGACTTTAATGGTCCAGTGGGCAGACTGGCATTTTGAGCTCCCTGTGCTGCACCACGGCAGAGACTGTGCTGATGAACCTGATAATTGCTGTTATCTCTTTTGGGAGGAGAGATGCTTTATTGAAAAGGAAAAGGGTGGGAGAGAAGAGCAGAGCATCTCTGTGTAGGAGCTTTGGAGACGTGCCTGCATTGCTGAGAGCAGTGTGCCTGCAGGCAGACCTTACCTGTTGCCCACGTGTATCCTGTGTGGTGGTTTGGATGCAGACACACTTCTGAACACTCTCCTGTGCACTGTGGCTAAAGGGCAGCCAGTGCATCACCAGAGGGTCAGGTTAATCCCACACTTTCAGCCGTGTCACACGAGTCAGAAACCACTGCCAGAAGGAGGCAAGGAATTGTCAATGGCATCTGCCTGGTGTCTTTGGGGACAGATGGGCAAGGTCACAACCACCAGTTGGATGGGTTATTTTAAGAGCTAGCTGGCTCTTCCTGGTGGAGGAACAATTTATCACAAACAAAATCTGTATTGATTTGGCTGTCACTGGAGGGAATTGTCTCTCATGAAGGTGAGAAGCAGGATCCCCTCTTTGCTTCTTTCCACTCACATTCCCACACCTTGGTGTTTGATGTTGCTGTGGCTGAGTGGGTCATGCTCAAACCCTCCCTGCCTGTGGACTGTATCTTTGAATACACCTTTAGTGTCTTCTCTACCCTGTACCTGGCTCTGGGAGCTGCATCACTAAACCTCTTGGCACTGCCAGCTCACAACTGTGCTCCTAGGGCACTCACCTCAGTATTTTTTTCACCTTTCCAAAACAGTGCAACTATTTTGCCTAGTGCTTTGGCAGCTTCCTTTGCCTTAACTTTTTTTTTTCCTTTGCATAAACTGTTGCATACAGCAGTACAGGAACTTAGTGCAGAACACAGGTCACACTCTAAAATCCAAGTTGGTCACAGATATATTACAGCAAATATGACAAATTACATGTTGGGTGAAATTTGCCTCTGCCAGGCAAATTTGTGTCACCCAGGCCATGCTGCAGGGAATGAGGTGTAAGCAAGGGAGCCTGTTTTTCCCTGGCACTTGGCTGTGCCTTCTCTTTCCCAGCACTGGGAATGGGGTTGCACTGCAGCAGAGAACAGGAACAGGAGTCCCATCATGTCAAAGTCACACACAACATTAACTTCCATTGTTTTTCCCAGGTCAAGACATGGACGCCTTTCCAGTCACTATTTGCATTTTGCCTTTTAGCTTCCGAGTAACTACTATCCTTAAAGCCTAATATGGGTATATATACATGGAGACAGGATTAAATCCAGATTTTCTTCAGCAATGTGGGTAAAAGTAGCCTGAGAGGAGACCTTATTACTTTCTACAACTATCTGAAAGGAGGTTGTAGCCAGGTGAGGATGACTAACCAGTAACAAGATGAGAGGAAATGGCCTCAAGTTGCACCAGGGGAGGCTTAGGAATATTGGAAAAAATTTCTTCACTGAAAAGGTAATCAAGCATTGGAACAGGCTACCCAGGGAAATGATTGAGTCATCAACCCTGGAGGTATTAAAGATGTGGCTGTGGTTTACTGGTGGACCCTACGACCTTACAAGTCTTTTCCAACCTAAATGATTGCATAATTCTGTGACTGTGCTGTGGCTGTACATGGTTCTGCTTCAGTCATTCCTCACTCATGAGAGCAGCCATGTATTTCTTCTATGTATTAAAGCACCTCTAATCCTTCCTTGGCTTGTCTGCATGAGAGGAAGATGCAAAGTGCTGTCCCACTGGTGTCTCCATGGTGGGTACATGCAAGAAGAAACACCTTGTTCCTCCTGTGTGGGGTTTGGGTTGTAACCAGTTCTGTGCTGAGCCTGTACCAGCGGCTGTGAACTCCAAAGGAGGTGTCTGGCAGGCAGCCTCTCCCTTTCATCTCTGTAGGACCCTTGTTCCTGCTTCTAAGAACTGTTCTATGACATCTTTGAACTTCCCTACTGCATCTTCACCATGGCAGTGGCTGCAGGGACAGCCCATCCCACAATTTCTGCATGTAGCCATGAGCTCTCTGCTGGAGATCTGCAGAGCAGGGCTGGGGTGTTCCTCGCCCAGGTCTTAAACTAAATATGAATAATGGGCAATAAGAGAAATCAAATTTGTTTGAAGAAACTCTGAGATGCCCAGGCTCAGAGGAGAGTGCCAGCTGACTCACGAGGATATTTAACCATCCCCTCTTATGGAGAAACAGAACTGGGTTAGGGAGAAACAGAGCTGGTACAGATAATCCTCTGCCTGAAACTGGAATGTGTCTTCCATTTGGGTTGCTGAGGAGCAAGATGTCTTTGTGAATGGTTTTGAAGTGTTTTGGGAGCAGCCAGGGGAAATGCCATGTGCTGAGCATGACAGCATGGAGCTGGGAGAGTCATTCTCCTGGGGACACTGAGCCCTCATTTGCTGCAGCTCATAAGAGCAGCAGGCTGCCCATCTCCAGCTCCCTATGGATTGCTGTGTGGGAGCTTCTGCCTCCCTGCTCTGGTGCAAAGGTTCAGTTGCAAAGTGGGAGTGAGAGAAGAGACCCCTCATCCCACCAGAGCCAGCTGGTGTGAACAAACACTCCACTCCTGGGGCTGCAGCAATGACTGAACAAGTGTGTTTTTCCTCTTTATTCTTTACTTTAATATTTTCCTGGACCCTTTTCATTGCAAATTCCACTGCTGAACAGATGCCATGGGCACAGTGCTGGCAGCTGGTTCCTCGGGGAAAAGGTGAGTGCACTGACTGTGCCTTAATATGCCATTAATGATCAGGAACAAAACACAAACATTACAGACACTTTCCTTGGAGAAAATAAAATAAACTCAGCTAATTTAGAGGTTAGCGTTGCACAGCCATAGTTATTCTTTTGCTGCTTTCCTTATGAATTAATAATACATGTGAGGCTCACAACAAGCAGGTTTAATGCCTGCTAGAGGACACAGGCAGTGCCATTGCCTGTGTGTGGTGACACCAAGGAGCAGGGCAGCCTGCACGCTGTGGACAGTGCTGGTGCTTGAGATGGGTTTCAGGTGCCGGGGTTTACCCCACACTGCACCATCCTCCATCTCACCAGCATCATGTGCAGTGATGCCTGAGGGAGCTGCTGCTGCCAGACACCCTGACCACTCTGGAGAAATGTGATCTTTGGGGAAATTGGCTTTCATAGCCTTGCTATGTCCCACCTGGGTAACCCTGGGGACTGAAGTTAATCATCTGTAAAAGAAGACCTTCACCTTTCAGCAGGAGTGGCTTAAGTCAGCTTTAAAAGCAGCTGCTGAACCCTTCTGAACTATTTGGCAGGGAATTCCACATCCAGTTCTCACTGAGCTGCTCGTGCTTCAGGCATGTCACCACCAGTCCCCTGTGGGACCTGCTGACAGCTGCAGCATGTAGCAGGGTTCCTCAAGCAGCCCTCTGTGGGACTCCAGCTGTCCTATGAGGATCCCAATGTCTTCTGACATCATGGGCCAAGACATCTCGGGCTGCACTGGTGAAACCTTCAGGACTGCTCCCTTGATGAAACTCACCAACTCCAAGTCTGCTCAGACCATTAATAATTGCTAGCTAGAAACTGTGTGGAAAACAAACAAACAGACAAACAAAAAAAGGCAAGAAAAAAAGTCTTTTCCCTTTTTTCCTTTGAGTGTGATGCTTTCCTGGGGTGCCCGTGAGGGAGGTGCTAGCCACCCCAGCTGCACCTTCATGTGGCCCCTCCTGTGCTCACCACATGGTACCCAGATGATGCTCTCTGTACAGTAGGGGCCAAGGCCACCTCAGTTGCTATGGCAACACAAAAAAAAAAGCTCTGTGTGTGTGTGATGTTTGTTTGTTTGTTTTGTTGTTGTTGTTTGGGTTCTTTTCTGTCAAAGTAAAGCAACTTGCTTGAAACCCCGCTTTCTATTTTGGGTGACTTTGCAGCCCCTCCATGTTCACCATCTCTGCACAATTCACAACATCCACACTAGGCAGGATGCTTGAAAGCAACAAAACATCCCTGCCCAGCAGCAGGAGTGCAACCATGCATGGGATGGCAACCAAGGCTGTGGAAGGAACCAAAGTCTTCTCTTTCTCTTCTCCATTCTAGCAACCGTCTGGCAAAGTTACTCTCAAGGCACTTGTGCTTTCCTCTCCCCTGCATTTTTTGGTGGAATTTGGCATCATCTAGAATACAAGGAAAGGGGCAAAGAGGACTGTGAAGGACAGTTACTATGAATTTCTGTATTCTGGTAGCTGAGTCTCAAAACAAAGCTCATAGCATCAAGCCTGACAGTTCAACAAGTGTTTGGACAATGCTGTCAAGCACGTGGTGTGAGTCTTGGGAATGGTCCTGTGCAAAGCTGGGAGCTGGACTTGAGGACCCTTGTGGGTCCCTTCCAACTCAGGATATTTTGTGATTCTTCCATCAACCAGCAAGGTTTGTGCTGTTTCTTGCATTTACACTGTGATTTTTCTAATTTTAGTTCCTTCTGTGCCAGCTGCTTTTGTTAGGCTTCTTCCACCCAGCTACAAGTTTCAGTGCTCTTATGTGGCATGTGTTTTTAAACTTCCTTTTCATGCTTGAGCCAGCACCAATTGACTGTAACTCCCCCAGCAGCCCATGCTTGCTTGCTTGCTTTGGGTGTCCCACAAATCCTAGCAAGCCTCCTTGCAGCTGAATCTGCAGACAGGCAGCAGGCACCAGTGGAAAGGACACCTTCTGGAAAATGTCCATCAGCTGATGCCACCAGCAGTGCACAAAGATGATGGCACTGACAGTTCCTGGTTCCTCAGACTGGTTCCTCACTGTGCTGCTTTATACTCACAAACATTTTCCTCAGGAAAACGCTAAATGTCCTGCCTCCTGGGTTGTCTTGTTCCTCCCTAGAATGAGCAATTCCATTTTCTGTCCTGAAGTCTGAGTCAAAATTTTACCTCCATCAGCAGCACATCTCTGTCTTAAAGGTTTTATCTGAAGCTAGACTGCTGAAGGTGGATTCCTTCCTCAGTAATGTGATTTAAATCACCCTTCAATCAGTAGTCATTCCCTCACCTTGTGGCAATAAGGACAAATTAGCCACTTAAATAAGAGAAACATGCTTCTAGGAAATTGGTTCAATTTGGAGTGGGTTTTTGAGAAGTGGTTGCCAAGCTTGGATCAGTTGGTTTCTCTGCTGTGGGTGTATGAAGGAAAAGGACACAAGCAGGAAAAATGGCACAATTCCCATGTTGTGCATGACAATGACACAGAAGGAAAGAGTTTCTGAGTGCTGTTTAGGGGCTTGCTACTGGAGCACTGTAGTCATCCCTGCCTGCATCTCCTCTTCACCTGCACCAGGAGCTCATGGACACAGTGCATAGATTTTTCTGGATGTCCCACCACTCTCTGAAAGTCAGAGATTTCAGTGTTTAATCAAGACCTGAAAGGTGAGGGAGTGTGTCCCAGTGATGGTCTGTAGCCACCCATATAATTGAATAGCAATGAGATTTACCCTCCATCTTGCCTCCAGGTCATGCCTTTTCCTTAAAAATAGGGGGAAATTATTTTTAATACGAAAAAGAGTGATGTTGGGATGTGATAAGACACAGCTGCAGGTGTTGGCATGGTGGACTTGCCTGTGGAAACAAAGCTCGAAGTTCACATGCTCTGCCCATGAAATTGAGAGGATTATTGGTACTTCAGAGATTGGGCCACAGCTTTACCAGGCTGGCTGACCATCTTGGGTGACTAATTAGTGATTTGCAGTGACTTGGAGCCCACAGGCATGCCCTGTTCTGTCCTGGAAGAGAGGATGGTGTTGCACAGTGAGTACCTGGGTAAGCTGGGGTTTCATAAACGGTGAGAAGAGCTGAAGTGAATGTATTTGACCCAGCCAGGTGTTTACCTTTATCCATGTATCTTAAAGTAGCAAGCTATCTTTTTTTTCATCCCAGAACAGTGATATTTTATTTCTTATGCCAGCAGCATGGCAGTGAGAAGCCATGCTATTTAATTTCTTTTCCTTAACCAAAGTTGTAACCACTGCTATGGGTTGACAGTGACCCAGGCTGAGGAGCTGCTGCCACTTGAAATGCCACAGGGAAGGCTTTCCAGCAGCCTGCTAAAATCAACAGAAAGGAATTGCTTGGATCAGGTAGTAGCCATCTGAGTGCACCCAAAGAACAGAAGGATGAGAGTGTAACCTCTTTCTTAAATCAGCCTCCAGCAAACACAATACCGAATTATTAGCTGGGTTTTAATCACTCCAGGGCATGGTCTAAGGAACTCCAAATCAGTAAGCCTCATGTCTGGACCGAAAAAAATCAGTAGCAACTAGCAAATAGCAAAGTAGAGGCATTGCAGATGCTAGGTTAAATGTGATGTATAAAGAGAAGAGATAAAATGAGCTCCTAGAAATGAAAATTATACCTGATAAATCTATGATCTCTGCAGGAATGAAGAGGTAACACATTCTTAAATGGTCTGAAAAGGGAAGGATGAATGGAGGATGGACAGCTAAATATAATATACTGGTGATACAGCATTGTTTAAGATCATTAGAGATTAGGCAAAATATTACAGAAGTTTTTCTCCATATAGATTTTGAGGCAGCAAAATTACTACCCATTAACTATATCTTAATTATCTAATATTAAATGAAAGAAAGACAGGAGTCTAAAAAACAGTAATTCTAACCATTCACATACTTAGAGGTCAAAATTTAAATGGTATTGGGATCTCTTTGGGTAGAGGTCTGAACTTATCAGCTCAGTGCTCACCTTAAAAGAAAAAGAGGATTTTGGAGAGCCTTACAGTTTAGGATGTTACTGACCTGGGTAAAATGGTTCCCTGGGCATCACACTCATCATGTGGGGTTACACTGGCCTCTTGGACCCACCACCCCTGCTCTGGCACAGCATGTTCCCCCTGTGCAGCCTGTGTGCCCATGTTTCTGTGCCCTTAGCTCTTTGCTTGACAATTTAAACTTTAAACTCTCTACATGCCAGCTGGTACCTGGCTAAATCACATACAGTGTCAGCTATACCCATGCAGAGCAGTGGCAAGAGGCTTCCCAGCTGCCTAATGCAGGCAGGGAACATTTTGATCAGCCCCTCTTGACCCTGCAGCTAATGCAGGCCAGCAAATCTGCCTTGGTAATTTGCGTACCAGGCTTGTACCTTTGGCCTGAGGCTGGAGAGGATGTTAAACATCTGCTGCTGGACTCCTGAGGGTGACGTCAATACTCTTTTGTCCTAAGTCTGGTACCAGCGCAGCTGCACCCATTTCTCCCAAAGATAAATTGTGCTTTATTGTGTGGTATTGCCCAGAAAAAAACCTCATTAAGTACCAGCAATTCAGCACTTTATACTCATAGTAATAAATAAGGACCAGGTGTCTTGGGTTGCAATATGTAACCAAAAATGAGTATTCTATTTTCCATCTGTTGAAACTGGTTGGGGAGGTGTTTTCTTCTTCATCTCTTGTATAACCCATTCCTCATAACTGCAGGGGGGAGGGGGTGGGTGCCTTCTCTTAATGGGCCAGCTGTTAAAACTAGGTGGGGCAATGTTCTTGATCTCTTCCAGGACCCATCCTCCCTCCAAGGGGCTATCTGCTGCTAATGAGCCATTAAGGCTCACCACATGACTGATAAAATTAAATAATCCCATTGTGAGATGCTCCACCCAATGGGAGGAGCCAAGCATTCCTACCTAGATGAAAACTGAGTCAGAGACACCAGGGCAGGCTGTTTTTCCACTGGATCTCCCAGAGGAAGACCCACCCCATCTTGCCAGGACTGGACCCTTCCACAGGATTATCTCTACTCCAGCAGAACCACATCTCTTACTCCAGGAGGATTTATCTGGACTTCTTCCAACACCCTGACCAACAGGGTGTCAGGTTGTATTCCTGGCTGTAAGGGTTTCTGGGATTTTTGCTTGTTTGTTTGTTTGGGGTTTTCTTGTACTACTGCATTTGTATTTTTTAATATTCCTAGTAAAGAATTGTTATTTCTATTCCCATATCTTTGCCCGAAAGCTGCTAATTGCAAAATTATAATAATTTGGAGGGAGGGTATTTACATTCTCCATTCCAAGGGAAGCTTCCCTGGCAGACACCTGTCTTTCCAAATCAAGACCCCAGGGTAGGTTTTTTTCCCTTTTCAGTTTTTCTTTCCTTTCTTAATTTCTGCTGGTGCACAGGCTCTTGGGAAGAATAGAGAGTATCAGAGGATAGTTGCAGAGTGTCCCTGTGCATTACTGGGGACAGTGTAAATAAGCCAGGGCAGCAGCTTTGGTATCCTCAGCCCAGGCAGGGTGGTTTTCTGCAGGACACAACAGCAGTGGGAGAAACTCAGGGCTTCTCCCAGGGCGTCTTAGGGTGCATCCAAGGGCACACCCATATTAAGCGGTCCAGCCCTGGGTAAGGGGTGACCTGCACCCTCCCACATGCAATAGGCACTGTAAAACCTCTGTCTCCAGCCTTCCCTGAGCCACGGGATGCTTGTCTGGTCAGGAGTGCGGGGAGCTGGGCACAGCTGGACTCATCTCCTGCACAGGTTTTTAGGGAACCCTGACTTTACTAGCCTGCCCTTATGTCTCATCAGCTGCAGACACTTCAGGGAGTCTGTGTTGTGTCCCACAAACCCCTGGATCTGGTGGCATTGGGCAGAAGAATGCTGGGAGCTGCTGGCAACCCCCCTGGAGGGATGGGGCAGGGTGTACTGGGCTTCTGCTCTGACCTCTTCCCTCCCCACCATCTTTCCTCGAGCTCAAAAGCCAAAGATTTAAGGAGTTATGTTTTCCCTGCAAGCCCTGTTTCCCTCTCAGCTTCCCTCAGTGCCAGTCAATCTATTTGCTGGTAAAAAAGAAATCTCGTCTCTTCTCCCAAAACTGCCGTGTGCGGGCAGTAACCACAGCCTCGGGAAGGTCCGGGGCTGAAGCCCTTGCGCTGTGAGGAGCGGGGGCAGCGGCCGCACTCGCAGGTCTGGGGTGGATAGCGCGGGCTGCTGCTGCCATCTAGCCATGGTGCAGCTCAGCCTCACCACGGCACCTCCTTCGGCTGGGCTCTGCCCATGTTACTGTTTTTCTGCAGCTTTCCTCTTCTGAGCCACCAAGAGAAGGTCTCTTCTGAGGTCTCTTCGTTTAGCCCACGCTTTCCAAGAGTGAAGCCGCAGCGGCTGCGGGGCTGTGCCGGTGGCTCTGCCCGCTCCCACAGGCTCCGGGCACCGCATCCTTCCTTCCTGAGGCTCACCTGGGGGAGGACAGACCCCTCACACACACCGTGCCCTGTGCTGGCACTGAGGGCATTGGAGCCAGCTGCTCCCCACTCCCTGTCCTAGGGACACCAGCAGTGTCCCGAACCTGAGGCTGGGAATGGTCTCGGCTTTTGAAGCCATTTGCTCTCTCCAATGTCTGTACCTATCCCAGGAGAAGCAAACAGCGATCAGCACATTCAGCTGGGGACACAGGGAAACTGCGTTAGGAAGGTGAGGTCACCTGGTAAGGGTTCAGGGGTCCTGGGTGAGGAATCTTCTTCACACTGTGGAGCAGGAACACTGTTTATTCCAACAGTGAAACAATGACACAGTGTCTTTGGTTTAGTATCGATTACCAGTTCATCCTTGCTACCTTTTTTTTTTTTTTTTTTTTTTTTTTTTTTTTTTNNNTTTTTTTTTTTTTTTTGTGGCAGGAATCCTCCCCCTTCAGGCTCTTCCAGCTGCTGCCCAGTTTAGATTCATTTTAGCACTGGAGCATAAGCCCTCACCCAGCAGAGCCCCATCGAGGGGCAAGCAGCCAAGGAGGCAGTAGTGTTGGCAAACCCCACTGTTGAATTGAGGGAACTGTGCTGCAGGGCTCATCCCCATGGCACTGCCAGACTCACCCAGGAGCAGGCTGATGACAAGCACTCCAGGATTGGAAGGGACTTCAGGAGGTCTCTAGCCCAGCCCTGCTCCAAGCAGGATCAATTTGCAAGATCAGGTCTGGGCTGCTCAAGACCTTGCTTTGTCGGGTCTCAAAAGCCTCCAGAGATGGAGCCTGGCCAACCCCACTGGTCCTGGCTGTCCCTATGAATCCTTGCATCCAGCCTGACTCTGAGGTTTCATCTTGTGTCCACTGGCACTTGACATCAGCAATCCTGCAAAGCTGCTCTACAGAAGGTGGCATAAATCAGTTCCATGCACTTATTCAGAAATAAACCCCCCAAAACCTAAATTAACCCCAGCAAAAGAGAAGAATAAAAAACATCACAGAAATAACTGCTGAAAGGACTGGGCTCCAAGCAGGAAACTGGAAGTTGACAGGACATTTGAGGCAACAGCCTTAATAAATAATTAAAGAAACCTCAGATCTTTTTAAAGTTTTCTGTGTATTAAAACCCTCTCATCCTCTGTTTCCCATCTCTGAATGAATGGGATGAGAGCTTTGGATGTTTGTTTTTTTTTGTTGTTTTTTTGGTTTTTTTTTTTTGTTTGTTTTTTTGTTTTTTTGAGCTGTGCAATAGCTGAATTATTACTTTGTACATACTTTTTCCTTGTACTTTTTTATTTGCATTTGTTCACTCTAATAACATCTCACTCATGCTATGGTCTAGCATCGGGAATATGCGACTCATTTAAAACCTTTCCATTTCTCTCCTTCCCTCCTCCTTCCCTGGCTCTTCCCTCTCACTCTCACCTAAGTTTCTTGGATGCATTTTTTTTTGAGCTGAGCTCCACCTTGTGGGCTTTTGTGTGGCTAATTAATCACCACATCCTTATCTCTGGGAGGATCTCCCTTGGCTCTGGTCAGAGGAACACCTCCCTGCTTTGCTTGCAGTCAGGTGTAATGATACAATCAATCACAGAGAGAATGGCTTGGGTTGGAAAGGATCCTTAAAGACAACTATTTTTCACAACCTGCCCCTGGAAGGGACACCTTTGCACTAGACCAGGCTGCCCAAATCCATTTCCCACTGGGAAATGAAAGTCAGATGTCAGAAGAAGGTGAGTCCCACAGTACCTGACTCATGAGGAGTTTGGGAGCCATTCTGGTGGGGTGCAGGAGAAATCTCCCTCCTCTGAATCAGCAGTCTCTGGCATGTTGGATTTTCTTTTGCTTTTCACTTCAGTCAGATGCTTTAATTGTTTAATGCTTGCTTTGACTCCTGGAAAAGTGTAACAACCATTGCTGAGAAATATTTATTGAGCTGTTACACTGAAATGCTGTTGCTACTGATGAACTACAGTTGACAGCAAGTAAATGGAGTTCTTAAGCGGGATTTTTATTTTAATTTAACAATGCAATAGATTATTTTCTTCTTATCCTCACAGTAAGGGCAACAGCACTTCTGTTCTTCCTGAAAACTGCATCCATGTTATCCTGCTCCAAGCATTGCAATCCTGTGCTTTGCAAGATTGCCAGTATCTTTTTTCCAGCTAGTGAGCTTAGTAGCCAAATATAAAAGGTGGTGATGCTTAAGCCAACTGCATGGCCAAATCCTGATCTCACATGATAGGGAACTGCTGTCTCAGGGTAGGTTAAATAATACCTGTAAAGTATTTAGGGAATTCTTTGTAGTGAGCTGCTACAGCTGCCCTTTCTCAGCTTCTTGCTGAGAAACTCAGCGCTTGCTGAGTTCTCAAGGTGCTCTGAGCCTCCTCATCCCTAGCAATGGTAAAGTGTTGGTAGCAACCCTGCTGGGAGCACTGATCACTGCATGACTGTTCTGAAAGTGTCTCTGCCTTTCTCTCCCTGAATTGCTGCACAGCCTTGCTGTCTCCTGGCTGCTCTCTGGACTGGAACATGGCAGTTGGCTCTGTACCACAAAAGCAGGGTGAACCAATTAGTCCTCTGCAAAGCACTTCAAGAGCATGAACTGAAGAGAATATAACTGGAAGGCACTTCTTTTTTTGTGGGAATATTGTGGGTAAGAATGGGACCAGCTCCCTAAAATGAGTGAGAAAAAGAAGGGTTGGATTCAGCATGCTAATGCTTTTGTCTTCAGGCAAAGACGTAGAGGAAAACTGTTGCTGCAGTGTAAGCATCAAGAAACAGATGCAAATAAAGGTCTAATATTTACTGGACTGCAGCAATACTTGCAAGACTACATGGACAAAAAAGACTCCCTTCATTTGCCAGTGATTTCCCTGTAATGCTTGAGCCTTCTCCATTGTGGAGGGGACTCAAGGGGCCAACACTGTTCATGCCCAAAGTGCTCACCTTCACCCTCAGACTTTGCAAAGGGCAGCATCATCTTGGTGGCTGTGCCCCTCTGGGTGCTCATCATTGGCTTTCCAAAAGTGGCACCACTGTGGTTGAGTTGCTCCAAACACCTCCTGTACTGAGAACAATAAACCAACTGAAGAGCAAGAGTAAAGCTTGCCAAAACCCAAGTCCCAACCCTGATATATGCTCCCTATTCTCAATGTATTTTTAGGGTGGTCAAATACAGTGCTTTAATAAGCTTAAGACAAATTTGAATTGCAGGCATTTGTGACATGGGTACTGAAACCAGGCCATGGCCATGGAGATACCAACTGCCTTCAAACTGTAAAGAAAATCAGGTGATAGAATCAAAGCCAGGGACACTCTCCAAAGCAAGTAATTTTCACTTCTTTTGGTACTGATTGGTGCTTCTTTCAAGAGAAAATGAAAAATAATAATTATTGCAATTATATTTTTCTTTTTGTCAATTTAATATTATTCATCTAAGGTCCTCTTGCAATACTTGTGGGTAATTAGTTTTTTTACTTTTTTTTTTTTTTGTGGAAGAAGGTTGGTTTTGATCTGGAAATCCTACTGCAAATTGATGCTGTGTTTAGCTATAAAACCTCTATTTAAAGGATAGTAGTTTCTGGCGGTGAGGGCTGTGGCAGAAAAGCTCCCACCAACTCTAGGTTTGTTTCTGCTCCTGCAGGTGGAGTCATGGGGCTCCTGCTCACTGCTGCTCCCTGCTCTGGGTTTCTCTGCTGGTGAAACTGAGGTGGCAGAATTGACTGCCATGGCAAATAGAGGACTGACACTTTGTCTGCAAGGCCTGTGTGTTAGCCTAGATGACAGCAGCTTAAAGAGTAAAACATGAGTTAAATGGTCATGCAGTAAGATGAAGGGTATCTGCCCTACCATACGCTGCCATCAGCAACCTCCCCTTATCCCTTACTTCCTCTCACTCTGTGTCAGTGTCCTAGGGTGACTTTATGATGCTTGTCTCCCCAGTCGTGTTCTGTTTGTGCTGTGCATTGAGTTCTGTGCCTTTGAGAGTGGCTCTGAGAGAGAAGTGGGGAAAGAAGTGTAGGGTTTGTTTTGAAAACAGCTCTCACTCCTGCCTGCGCATCCCTTCTCGCGATGTGTGTTCGCCAGAGGCACCGGACAGCAGCGGCACAGAGATTTCTTTTTATTTTTAGTTAGTTTAGCTAGCTGAGGTGGAAAAGCTTCCTGGACTGTTTTTTTTCTCTTGGGACTGTTCAAACCTGTCCTGGACTGAAAAACCCAGAGAGACACCAAGATCTCACACCTGTGGCGCACTGGGGCCCAGGACGGCATTTCCAGCGCCGCTGATAAGAGACTGAGAGAGAGCCGAGCTACACCCGCAGCAAGGACTTTCTCCATTTGCCATCTCATTTCAGAACGAGAGGTTTTATTGTTTCATATTATTAATTCTTTGTGCTTGTGGGCCCTTTGTTAAATAAATAGTTTTTCCACTTTTTTCAGAGGAAATTCTTTCCCAGACCAGTTGGGGGGAGGAGCTGTTTGGGTTTGCTTTCCCAGAGAGGTCCTATTCAGGGGTTTCCTCCTAAATTTGCCCTAAACCAGGACAGTTAGTATTCTCCAATCTCTCCTAAAACATTTCCACCTTTGATTTTCCATCCTCTGCATGTAATTCCAGAGGAAAAGTGCTTTTCAGCTTTTTTTGGTATATGAAACTACCTTTGCACTAAAGAATGTCAGCTGAACTCCAGCACAGGACATGCATGGCTATATGGGACTAAACATAAAAGCCTCAGCTAGACCTCAAGTGTCTTCATTATTCAGAAAAGAGAATTTGGGTGATGAGAAGCCAACATACAGGCAGATGTCTTGGTATTTTCCTCAGATACCATTTTCTTTTTACACCTGTGATCCCAAGATAATTGACATCACCATCACTGGTGCCAGCGAGTACCAGGGACATTTGCAGCAGGGATGCCCCAGCCCCTGCTAATGTGCCAGCAAAGCCCACAGTGAGACAGAAGAGCACAATACAGAGGCAAGGCTGGCAAGGAGCAAGCTGAAAGGCATAGGCTATTCTTGGCTCCAACTTTAATGTTTGTTGAGCTAATTACATCAGACAGATGCAGCTGATCTCAATTTTCCTGGCATGCAGCTCCTCCCTTCCTCCTGTATCAGATAAGCTTGCCCCGGGGAGAAATAATTAAGATGTGCAGTTGGAACAATTGGATTTGATCAATAATCACAGCAAAAGAGAGCAAAGGTTTTAATGTCCCAAAAAGCCATCAAAGGGAGGTCAAACTAAACCATATGAGCTCACTCCTTACTTTGTTAAATCTTTGCTGTCCTACGTGGTCCTCAGTCCAGATACCAGTAATAAACAAATTTCCCCACTGTGGCCTGTAGAGAATACCCACAGTCACTCCATGACCAAATGCTGTCACAAATAGGCAGCTAAGATTCTGTGGAAGCCAGGCAGCTGTGAGATGAAGCATCCCAAAGCCCTGAACATCTGTACAGCATAACCTGAGAAAGTTATGTCTTGCTTAAAGACACACCAGCATTACTGTAAACACTTATTATTCCTAGAAAGTTCTAGAAGTCCCTTGGCAAAATCCATTGGGGTACTTTTACATAGAAGATGCTTAGATTAGCTGTTTTTAAATACTTGACACACTTGTTAGACGTGGATTAGAGAGCATCAGACAAGTCTATGACATACCTGCCACAGGAGAGAAAGTTAAAGAACTACAGTCAGCTACATCTCATTTGGGGAGCATCAAACTGATCAAAATGCTGGTTAGCAGGTTTCCACAGTCCTGTGCAGAGTAAAAACACACTGCAACAGTCCTGGCCTCCAGTAGAGATGTAAATTTTGGATTCTTGACACAAAACCCAGTCAAACAGCTAAAACAACCAATCAAGTTAAATGCAGATGAAGAGATTAACTGGCATCCTGCCAAATTCCTCTCAGTGAAGCACACTAATTAGTCTCCTGAAGTGATTGCCTTCAAACTACCTGCTGGAGATGGTCTCCACTGGCTGTGAGAAGAGGAAGGCAGACTGTGCTACTTGCCCAGCAGGACACTAGGTGGTTGAGCAGCTATCATGTGAGGTCTCACTACAGATTAACTCCCTTCTGACTCAAAACAGCCTCAGCCTTCAAACAGGCACTTTGAAAAAGTAGCTACATCTCCTTTAGACAACTGCAGCTTCTCAGAGTGTATTTTCTGCCTATTCAACTGTACTCAGCTCTCACTGAGCAAGATTTAGATGTGAAATTGTTACAGTATTAACATTTGGATACCATTTACTACCTGTTTACATGTGAGAATCATTAAGTTTCCAGTTGAATTTGGAGAAGCTAGAGGAAACCCTGGTTTGGATGCAGTGAGCTTCTGTGAGATTAAGGCTATGGCTCCACTATGTGTATGTACTGAAGTTTGTCACAGGCATAAGAATAAAGGCAAGGGCTATTTCAATCACAAGCTTGAAGGTAGGAATAAAGCAAATTAAGAGTCACTTGAGATGCTTCAAGAGACTCAGCAATGAGGTACCATCACTCTTGTTTACCCTACTAGTTCAGCTATAATGGAGAGTTTCTGCTGGAAGAACAGAAGGGAGGTTAAACATTGCCTTTTAGAGCTGCTTGTACAAAACCAGCTTTACTTCTCATCTTGCTAGAGCCACTGTTTATCAGCAATGCCAACCTTTGAACAACCCTTCCAATTTCAAAACTTACTCCAAGTTAGCTTAAGCTTTACCTATTTACTTGATATGTTAAGATCTTTCTCTTTATAGATCAGGTATTTGCTATGGCATGCCTGCTGTCCAGGACCCTCTGAAAAACACATCAAACCCAGCTCTAGGACTAATTAGTTTGTCAAAAATTTTCCAATTTTAATGCAAAAAGTGGCAGCAAACTAGCATAGGTTAAACATAAGTCAGAATACTTTGCTTCAATTAGCAGACTATTTTACCACCAACACCCCTGTATTAGTATTTACTCCTTAGTGTCATCTCTCACATTTAATCCAAAGTCAGGAGGATAGCATGTCTTTTCATAACATTAAATAATGTATTCTAATTGTATTGCACACACAAAAGATGTTCTTTTATATTTCTGTACTGAAGCCCTACGCAACACAGGTCAGAGAGCCTGTCAGCCACAGTTTCAGCTTCCTGGGTTTTCCTGTAACACATTTTAGTTCTTGCACACATCACAAGCAGAGTGCCAGTCATGGAGCCTGCTGCATTCTCTCATTAATGACTAGATATGTTTATAAACAGCAGTACTGGCTGTGGCCCTTGCTGACTAACTTGCAGAAAATTGCACTACACTGAGCTTGCAATAATGCAATTTGTTACATACATGTTTAGTAGTGAAAAACAAATGTGAATTCACACAGTATTCCATTTGTTGACAGTCAACCTTCCTCTACTCACATATGAAAATATTTCCCTACCCACTGAGGGTTTCCTTCACTTCAGCTGGGAGGGCAAGTGTAGGGGAGATCCATTTATTAGTAAGTTCTGGGCTTGCAGCATCTCATCTGTCCTCATATATGCCTATTAAGAGTCATCCATGACACATTAATTTTCTACAGATTCATGAAACACAGGACCAGTTATTTCAATATACTTTATTTTAAAACAGGTAGGTCACAAAGCACTAAGCTTAGCCCGTTCTGCCATACACAAGCTACAAATACTTGTTTGACAGTTGAGGGTCAGTCTTTAGTAGCATACATGAAAAGTGAATAAAAATCCATATAAAACAATATTCAAATAGTTTCCATAGGAACACAGATAATTGTGACCCATCTCCTAGTCATTTTTCTTGCATTTTTTGCCAAACCTAAATGCTAAAAAAACACTTAAAAATTCTACGAAGAATTAAGTTAACAGTCCCCCAAATGCCCTAAATTCAATGACTAACCTTGCACTTAGTTACTAAATATTACCTATACATTAATACTAGCTGAAGCACAAGTTGCTGGATATTCAATTCCACTTTCCCAGGCACAAGAGACTGGCAGACTAGCAACATCCTGCTCCTCCACCTCAGCTAGGAATCCTTGCTCCTTGATCTGCTGCATTAATTGCCTAGAAAGACAAAAAAAAATAAAGAGTGAGTCAAAATCTTTTCACTGCAATCTACCTAAAAATGTAAGGCACGTTTCTTTTAAATGCCAGTGGGTATAAAATGAACTCTTGCATCACCTGAAATCCAGACATTATTATCATAGGGGGAAAAATAAAATAAAAGCAGAACCCATGCAGGTCACTTGTGACTGGCTAGGGTTTAGGGTAAGAGCCAATACCAAGCTGATTTTACCATTTCTTTCTAGGATTTAGATTGGCACAGATGCACCCATATACACCTGTAGCTACATCTGTATACCTCATGCTATACAGATTTACTGACTTAGTGCTCAGTAGTTCCAATTTCAGATATGAAAATCCCTGACAACTTGACTGTGACTTATCCCACACCCCCACATTACTGGGTAACCTGAATCAAGAAGTATGGATAACAGACTAGGAATATAAAGGAGCTGACCAGACTAATAAGAGCCATGAAACTCCTACAATACTCAGACAAGAGTTTTACTGAAACACAACTTCAGAAGAACTTCAGCTGAGTTTTTGGACCTAGTTCATAGACTCATAGAATGGTTTGAGTTGGAAGGGGATGTTGAAGTTTTAGTTCTAACCCCCCCTGACATGGGTAGGGACACCTTCAACTAGACCAAGTTTTGCCCAGAGACACATCCAGTCTGGCCTGTCCCTAGGGATGGGACATCTCTTTCAATGGGAAGCCATTACCCCTTATCCTGTCACTACATGCTTTTGCAAACAATCTTGCCCCATCTTTCCTGCAAGTCCCCCTCAGGTGTGGGAAGGCTGCAATAAGGTCACCCCAAGGCCTTCTCCAGGCTGAACAAATCCAGTTCTCTCAGTCCTTCCTCATAGCAGAGGTGCTCATCCCTCTGATCAACCTCATGGCCTTGCTCAGACTTGCTCCAACAGGTCCATGTCTTTCCCTGTGCTGGGGACTCCTGAGCTGATGCAGCCCTGCAGGTGGGGTCTCAGCAGGGCAGAGCAGAGGGGCAGAATCCCCTCCCTCACCTCTGCCCACGCTGCCTTTGATGCAGCCCAGGACACGTTTGGCTCTCTGGGCTGCAAGGGCACATGGCTGGGTCCTGTCCAGCCTCTCACCCACAGCACCCCTAAGTCCTTCTCAGCCAGGGTGCTCTGGATCTGCTCACCCCCAGCCTGGATTTATGGATTTATACCAGGGGTTGCCCTCACCCAGGTGCAGCGCCAGCACTTGGTTTTGTTAAACCTCAGGAGATTCCCACAGTCCCACTTCTCAAGCCTGTCCAAGTCCCTCGGGTGTGGGGTGGCATCCCATCCCTCAGATGTGTCAACAGCAACATTCAGCTTGGTCTCATCTTATAGTTCTAGTTATCTTAGGTATGCAAGGCAAACAGTTGTGCCACTGTGTGGCTCCTCATGTATTATTAGTTTTTACTTAGACACATGTAATCATCTTGTCTTTTATCTTTCACAGTTTCTAGCCACAAATTCAGTTGTACACCTTCACAACACATGGATGACATTCCAGAAGACTTTGCCCATCTTAGAAAGATCTGCACCATAATCTCATTGATGCATGCCTCTCACTTAAGGGCCAACCACCACAGAACTCTCTTGCCAAAACAGAAAACACAACAGGGCTGAAAGAGGGCTGTGCTGTGGCCTTGGCTGACAGTTACGTTTGCATAATTAAGCTCAGCATGCCTCAGACCAAGTATTAAATTTTAACAGCAACTTAGTGATACAGTGAAAAAGCTAATTATTCTCCCAGAGCCACATTTAGTTCAATTAGAAACAATTTTGGAACGTTAAGGTAAATCTAAAAGCTTCATGTGTTTTGAAAAATGCTTCAGTCAACCAGAGGTTTCAAAGGTAAAGAAACAATACAAGCCCTGCTTATATCAGCAGGGTTAGTAGAAAAATAGACAAAGTTTCCTCTTACTTTATGTCAGGAATTCCCCTGAACTTGGAGATTTTCAATAAATTCAGACACAGTTCAACAGCAGAGCTAATTAAGCCTTAGGGTAACACTTCTGCCCAAAAGCCCTCTGCCAGATGAGCAGGTAAAGGCTTCCTCTTACAGGAAAACCCCCCTTTTACAGAAGATGTTATCTGTGTTGCACTGCAGAGCACCCAGGTTACTTTAAACTGCTGTTGAAGTTGCAGTTTCACAGTATCCTTGCACTTAAAAAGGTAGTCCTGCTTTCTTTGCTTACCTGTTTCATAACTTCCCATGGAGATCTAGCACTCTGCACTGAGCACTGAGCCAGAGCTCAACCTAAACCAAGGAATAGCTCTCAAACAAACACAGAGATCATAATGTGAAGCAACACTGTTGAATGTCCCTGCATCCTGCAATCAGGAACTAGTAAGCTACTAATTTAGAAGACAATATATTGTAACTGTTATTAACTGGTCTCTGATCACTAGTCACACAGGAGCTAAATGTAAAGAATTCATAATGATTCTGTATGTTGTGCAATAATGAAAACACTAGCTGGAATCCAGATTAATGAAGACACCTAACACTACCCCTTTAAAAACATCTCTCCTGTAAGTGTGTACAACAGAGAAAAGTCATTAGTAGCATCAGCATTTTTCTAACCACTCAGCAAAAACTGTCAGAGGCACCGCCTTCTTTTTTCCTGGGAGGTTTTACAAGAGCTGTGGGACTAAAACTACCCCTGCTTGTTAAGGGGTAGCCAACTGCTATGAGCTATTTATTGCAGTGATCTCAGAAGTACAGATGGACCAAGATATTTAATTACTAACCATGCTGGTCTTGACATCACATAGTGTATTGTTGGCCTCTGGAATCCATTGAAAGTAGAGGCTGCTGCAACAGTATAGGCACCCATGTTCTCAAACAGGATCCAGTCACCAACGTGCAGCTCTGGCATGTTGAACCGCTCCACAATCCGATCTAAGCCGTCACAGGTTGGTCCCCAAATGCTGCAGGAGTAGCAGCTGTCATCTGGCTTAGGCCGCTAAAGGAGAGAGGGGAGGGTCATTATTGGACTACAAAAACAGAGCTTCCAGAAGTAATGTCACAGTAATTCCACCTCTGAAGAAAACAAAGATTCTTGCAGGTTCTTCTTCGCTTCTGGCTTCAGTTCATTCCACTGCATGCTTCATAAGTTAAATGCCAAAGTCTGGCAACATGAAGGGAGCAGTGAACTGAGAAGTGACTGCTGTGACAAGGATTTTCCTACATCCGTGATATGTGACCAGTATGTGATACTTCTGAACAGGCATACCTTCTGCAGGACTGGCTTAACATGTGCATGATCATACAGGATGCAGTTGAATGATCCGTAGACCCCATCATTCACATAGTACATGAGAGTTTTGTCATTTGCATCATCTTCATCTGCAAGAATTTGAGACACCAGTGAGAAAAAGCCTTGGAAAGAAACACACAGATGGCAAGATCTAAGACTAGGTCTCAATTTACATACCATCAGAACCTGTTTGCTCCTTTGACACAATTTTCTTTGCAATGATGTTGACTGCCAGGGTGAATGCTGAGGCAACATAGTATCTTCCTGGCTCTGCAATAATATTTATTCCAGAATCTGAAGGAAAGTATTTATCCAGTGCTGGATTGATTACACTTGTGATCTAGGGAAAAATCAGATGCCAGTATTAAAATTTCAGCAGCTACTCAGGTGCTACTTTAGAAGTCTGGGATGAAGCAAGACCCTCAAATTTGAAATTATATACTAGTGAAACATGTAACATTTATTAACATCTATTGTAAGTTCTACTGACTGCTTTTGCTTTTTTTTGCCTCATTCAAAATCTTGCTTGCAATTAAATTTATACAAAGCAACAAAAGCAGACATCACTTGTAGCCTAAAGTTTAAGTAACAAAACAGGTCATGTTTGAGGCTGAAGGAAATCACCTGTCCTAGGCTCACTAAACCGTTATTAATACCCTGCAAGCCCTCACACTTCAAACTGAATTTGTAGTCCACTTGCAGTGCTGCTACTTATGCTCCATTCCATAGCTTACTAAATCCTAAAGATGTTATCTCATGGGATCATAAGCATACAAAGAGCTTTACTATCAGACTTGCAGTTCAGTTGCCTTCATGAACAGTTATTTCCAGGTTCTGAAGTCACCATGAAGCTGTCTCCAACTGCAGCATGACTGTATCATGCCATGGAGCCCAATGACATTAATTGGATTTTTATGCCTCACGTATGCCCATACTGCACTATGAGAAGCCAGACTTCAGTAGGAGGTACCAGAAGTGCTACAATGTTAGCTCACACTATTATAACGGAACTCTTTATGTAACTTACTGTATCCTGTCAATATGTAACATTTAACACCTCCTAGGGTTAGAAGGCAAGGTGCTCTGACAACACTGCTTGAAATCGAAGTCCTGTCAATATTCAGTCCCCTTGTCTCTTCTGAAAGCAAAGCTATTACTGAGGTAAAGCAGACTGGAAAACACTCAGCAACTTAGAAGTTATCCAAAAGCTAGTTCTAAATCAAACTGGACACTGACCCCGTATTCTGCAACCCCTAAGGACAGTATGGGTTCAGCACTACCCTTTCACCCTATTTGGGAGCAGTGCCAACCTATTCAGTCTGAAGTACAGCACCAACTGGAAGAAGTCTATGTCAGTAAGAATCAAACCTATAGTTAAAGCTGGCTTTACTTTTTTGAGGCTTCTGCACATTTGTGCAGCCATTTAGCTATGTATCTAACGAGCTCATCTTGTTTTTAGTTTTCAGATAGCTTCCTCTTTTCCTCTTAATTACATTTCTGATCAAGCAGACACGTTTTTGCAAATGTGTCTGCATATAAACAGAAAAACCAAGATTTTATTTAATCCAGATCAACACTCAAGCAGACTCCACAACCTGAGAACTTCTTAGCAAAGTTATACCTCTTCAAATTTAAGCTTGACATCTTCAGAGCCAGGGAAGCCACCACCAATATCAAGCAGATACATATTGAAGCCAAGTTCAGCCTAAAATGAGATTAACAGCAACATTGTCAAGAAAACTTTATCATTTATATCAGTTCATAATTTATCATATTAGCTTAAAAAATGATGTAAAGTCATTTCATTAACACTTGAAACAGAGCTAACGTGTGTTCAAGTAACAGTCATTTGAGTTTGAGCTGCCAATTTTAATGCATCTGTAGATGAGTTTTGCCAAGCTGGTCAAAGCTCAGGACCTAAACAATTCCAACAACATGAAGTCAGTGACTTAGCTAGGTTTCAACCCCATAACAGTTGTACACCTCATTCAGTTTTGCCACAACAGTTTAACAATAGTTCCAGAGAAAGTAGAACCTGACTTACTCCCATATCAAACACACAGCGGGCATCAGAAATGGCTTGAACAAAGGTCTCTGGGTCTGTACATCCACTTCCAACATGGAAACTACAAAAATATACAAAATATCAGTTACTATTTGCCACATTAGCCAAGAAGTTTTGTACAAACTCATGTCATCACATGCAGAGGCATCTCTATAGTCAGTAGACCATTTACAGAAAATTTACTCAATACAGCTGTGTTTTGATACAGTCAGCTCACCTCACTCCAACAATGGCAAGGTCCAGTTCTTTCGCACGCTCCAGAAGAAGCCTGCTAGTCTTAAGTGTAGCTCCAAATTTTACACTCAGACGACAGACTGCTTTGGAGTCATCAGTGGTAATGCGCAAGACTAACCTAGAAACAGGAAAAAAAATGAGGAGTTGAGTTTCAGTACAACAGACATCATCATCAGGCAGGTATGATCTCTGAATAAGTCTGAGCTTAAAGATAAAAGCTGCTCTGTGTATCTCTTACTGAAATGCCAGTAAACTACAAGATTAGATTTCACTCATTAAAAACACGTTTATTATCTCACAGTTTTGCAGACTACCTTAAACTAATGAAGAACAAGCTTCAGATAAAGCAGATATTTCTTTATCTTGGGAACCCAAGGAAGAATCATAGAACAATTAGCATTACTCACTTGGCTTTTGGATGGGCCCTTGCAACTTTCATTAGTTCTACTTCACTATCAAATGTCATCATCTGCACACCGCTGCTGGCAGCATGTTTGATTTGAGATACTTGTTTGCAGGGATTTGCATATATTATTCTCTCAGGAGGCACACCAATGCTCTGTACCAGCTGTATTTCCGTCTGAAGAAAGAACAGATGACACTTGTAGAAGATATTTCTAGATGGATGATTAATGTAATCAGAACAACAAAAGCAACACTACTCAGTTATGCCTAATTTTATACAAACATGTCTTGTACGACTGAACAGACATTAACGTCACAGATCAGAAGATAGCCAGGATCTCACCTTACTGGCACAGTCAAATCCTGCCCCAAGAACAGCAAGTGTCTTCACAACAGCTTTGCTGTCGTTACATTTCACGGCGTAGAAGGGGGTCACCCGAGGAAGGGCCTTATGCCACCGCACGTGCTTCTTCACAATGTCCCCAAGGTCAGCAACATAGAAGGCATCTTTATCATCCTAGGGCAAACACACATCTTAGCCTTACAAACAGCAGATAACAGGATTAGCCTAGAGGTCAGCATTTGAGGGGGCTGTGTTACGGATCACTTGCAAGGACAACTTGTTCTATTAGTTTATAAGTTTGTAGCATGAAATGCAGTGGTTTTCCCATCATACTTACAGAAGATGACACTTCATTTATTTTTTGGTCAAGGATATCCTTGGCAGTAAAGCCCTCATCAAGGAAGGTCAACTCAAATTCTTCTTTGCTGAAGTTACTCATGACTTCCAAGATTTCAGGTTTATGTGAAAGGACTTGGGTATGAACTGTTGAAAAAAGACCCCCTTAATTACTAAATTTGAATTCATATAGTTTACATTCAATGTTTCACTTAGATTCATATAGTCATTCTATGACCACTAATTTGTGCACGTATCATTTACAATTATACAGCTCCCACAGTGATCACTGATAGCTGCATAAATTAAGACACTTGCATAATGACAGATGTAATCAGAACCAAGGAGGCAGGCCAAAATAATCCTGCTAGCTGGAAGGCAAGTTCTCTGTTCAACAACTCTATGATGTTCTGAATCTACTCAAAGGAAAAAGCCAATCAAGTAAATACTGTCAGATATTATTAGTCTGGCTCTCTGTAAGTTTCCGCTGTCTTTTCCTTCACATCCACATCAGAGCTATTAATACTGTGGCTTGTGTCTACTCACCATTTTTTTTAAACAACTCATAAGCACTAGTTTAGCTCACCAGTTTCAGAATAAAGGGCTTACCAATGGAGTTCAAGACTGTTACTGACTGCTGAGTAGTAACAACTCTAATTAGCTCCAAGCCAGGTAAATACTGGATTCTCAACACAGTTCAGACTATGTATAAAGCAGACTTGAGAACAGGGCTTTCCTTGAAGTTGCCCTGTTGGTAGTTGGAGCTTCCCTGTTCTACTCACGACTTCCAAGCTACATGAAAATCTCAGCTGCCAAGAGTGGCAGATACACACTTTGAGACTGGTTCATAACTCTGACCTGCAGACAGTGTCTTAACAGTGATCCCAATTAACACTTTAGAACAGGATTTTACAGCAGTCCATTACAAATCATTGCTAACAGAAACCTACCTGCCAAGTAGAAAGTTTTTTGAGTACTAGAACTAAAGTGCAAAAGCACACTCCTCTGCCACCCATGACAAATGAAGTCCATGGGCCACCCTTACTGGGCAGTTCAAATACAAAACAGCATTCTCCATCAAGCTGTTAAGCAGAGTGTGTGTTACCTTTCAAAGACCTCAGCATTGCCAGTCACTCATAGGGAAGATGTGGTTCCATGTAAAGGGGTCCAGCCCTCTTCCATCTCTCAGTAATTTTTACACTCAAACTAGTCACCCAGACTAGGATTGAAAATTACACGAACTCTGAATTATTCACTGATTTTAAGTTATGTTACTGTTTCCCCTATTTTAAAAGACTCTGTCTATGAACCAATTGAAAAAGCAAGTTTTATAGCTGTTACAGATTAACAAGGTTCTAAAACCAGCAAAATCATTCATTCCATATTTGTCTATAACAAAATTCATTAAATTTTACTGAATAACTTTGAAACATCAGCAATTATACTGCATTTCAACCCTCAGAAACATATGGCAACATATGGCAACAAGAATGACTTCACATCTTTTGATCATTTCTCACTTATCAGAGACAAATCAAAACTGAGATTCAAACTAGATTAAGCTTTGATTCTAACAGACCCAACAATCCATTGAATCTTATTCTCCTTCTGCTCTCATTCACGTGCAATGCTAATTCTACCACAAGCTGGATTAAAGTCTTTTAAAAGCCTCTTTAAAACGACTGTAAGACAACAAATTAAACACTTCTCAGGAAGATGCTTGTTACTAAGGAGAAGTTGCATCTCATCACAGACTTGCAGCTTTGCAGAAAGTAGTTCAGGGACTTCAGCTGTGGTTAGGAGAAGTGAACACCATCAGGAAGAATTTAGTTTAATCTTCCCTCTGCAAAGCACTACTGCATGAAAAGCATTTTTCCTTTCAACATTTAAAAGAGAAATTACTTTTATTGGCCACAGTCGATTTTGTTAAAAAGTTCCTGCAAGCTCTCCACTCCACGTCGCTGCGCAATTTTAACTACAGTGTAATTGCACAGAGTACAGACAGAACACGATCATGTAGGTGCGAACTGCTGCCTCCCAAAGTATGTTTCTATTTGGACTGTGTGCAAAGTGTCTGCAGCTCCTCAGAAGGCAATTTACGCTCATTTAGAATTTGTTCTCCAGAACATTCCCCTATTCAGCAGCTGTATTTAGACAGAGCTGAGTCATGCCTGCAGGCTCTGTACTCAAACAGCCAAGCTGCGTCTAGAAAAGGTGCCCGAGGCGCCCCAGACTCCGGAGCCTGCGGAGCACTGCGGGCACGGACGGAGCTGCCCTGCGCTCACCGACGCCCCTCTCCCTGCAAAGCCACAGGGCCCGCAGCAGAGCCTGGCACGGCCGGGCTGGCTCCGCTCGGAGCGGGGCACTGCACGCTCAGCCTGGCACTGCGGCTTCCCGAGAAGGCGCCTGTCAGCCCCGGGGTTCACCTGCACTACAGCTCACATCACCCTGCGGCTGGGCTCCCACCCCGACAGCCCCGGGCGCTCCGCGGGAGAAGGGCTCCCCTCCTCATCCCCCGGGGTATTCAGGGCCAGGCTGGACGGGGCTCTGAGCAGCCGGATCTAGTGGAAGGTATCCCTGCTGGATACCAGATGGTCTTTAAGGTTCCTTCCAACCTAAACGAATCTGATTCTCTGATTCGCTCCCGGCCCAGGTCAGTGCCCGCCGGGGGTGCAGAGGGGCAGCGCCCCGTGCCTCTCGGCCCAAAGGCGAGCCCGGGCGCCCCAAGCCCTGTTCCTGCCAT
>VXBR01001239.1:1306723-1381900 GCA_013400215.1 Cisticola juncidis | reverse complement strand
CCGGCCCCGGCCCCCGCCCGCCCCCGCCGTGCGCCGGGCGTGCCGAGCCTCCGGCGGGCTCTGGACGCCCCGGGACGGGATCCACCTGCGGGGTGATGTGCGCGACCCCAGCCCTGCTGGCTGCCAGCAGGTGCATGGCCCGCGCCGTCCCCGCCGCCGGGTCGGTACCGCCCGGTCGGTACCCCCGGTTCTGTACCGCAGCCTTAAAGTGAAAAAGCGGCTGCAGGAGGCCGGAGGGCTGCGGCTCCAAGCGATGTCTTTGGCTGATGCTGGAGGAAAGCACTGCTGAGCCCTGTGTGTCAGACCCGGCGTGTCAGTGGGGCGACAGAGCCATCCAGTTTATGCGGCTCTCGCAGCCCCTTGTGCTCTGCGCTGGCTGCTGTCCGCAGCGGTGCTGCCCCTGCCTGCATCCCTGACCCCCGAGCGTGTTGTCCAAAACACTTTCCGTAACACTGACCACAGGTTTTCCATCCGCTCTTGTTCTGACACTGGTAGCTGTTTCCACTGTTATTTTTTATTGCTGGCTTGTTTTAAGAATGGGCTTCAATGGAAGGTGTAAGAAGGTATCAGTTGATTCTTTCAATCCGTTTTTTGGTTTAGCACTGAACGACTGTGCCTTCTGCCATTGCCAGGACAGACATTTCTACCCCTCTCCCCCTCTCTTTAAAAAGTTCGATCCTTACCCCATGGTAGATGGACTGAGTCTCTGCTGTATGGACTGAGTCCCTGCGCTGTCAGTGTTTGTGGGAGGATGGAGCTGCCCTTGCCATGCTGAAAAAGTGATTTTTACACCCTGCTGCCTCTGGAGCATTTGTAAGAGAGGCAAGGAACCTTTCTGCAGCCCATGTTGCAGGACAGAGCTCAAGGTGCTCCTGCTCCCCATACCCAAGTCACTGAAGGCTATTTTAATGGCTTTCTGAAAGCAGGCATCTAGGCAGCCCCTACCCTCCTGCAGAGTGACTGAGCACTCCAAGATAGAGAAAATCCTCCTGCCTACATGGGGAAAAGTGATGGGAAATGCTGGCTGCTGTGGGATGCTCTCGTGGAGGTACCCAAAGCAAAAGGTTGTGCTCACTGGCCTCAGAGGTTTCATCCTCCCACCTCTCCTACCAAGCTCAGCTGGAAAACCCACTGTATTTCAGGCAGAAGGAGATGAGTGGGATGTCCTTGTCTGCCCCACAGCCCCTGCCTTCTGGAGCTGGGTTGGGAGTGGAGGGCACCAAGCTGGGGCTGCAAAAGAATCCCTTGAAGGATTGAAATAAAGGAAAACACCAAGATCAAGGAGATAAATGAAAGATGGATTGGGACACAGCCAAAAGAAATGTCAGGGGACAGAGGTCCTGGTTTCGGTTAAAAAATTAAATGAAAGAAGGAACAAAATATCCTAAAATATTTTAAGTATATATGTACTTAGTGTGTTTATATGTAATTGCACATCCAGGCGTGAATTACAGAAGGTTTTCTAAATAACAGCAAGGAGTGGGGAAAACCATCCCAGTGTGTAACACCTACATCAGCTGGTCCTCAGGACGCTACCTGCCCTCAACAGCGATTCCAGTGCAGCAGGGACACTGCACAAGCATTGTCTTTGTTGAGGTAATTCATCAAAATCCCTAAGGAATTTCATACCACCTCCCCTGCCAGTTAACAGGGCAAATAATGGGGTTCACATGCCTCTAGATTTGGCTCTGTGGGCGGCAGATACAATTTAATTTAATTTTTCTTCTGCTGGCTGTGAACAAACAGGCATCGCAGAATCACAGAATAGTCTGAGTTGGAATTAAGCATTGGAAAAGCAGACGGGGAGGGGAGGGAAAGGCTGTGCTACCACCACAGGAGCCAGCTGATCACTGAGCTGGCTCAAAAGCAAGGGCTGTGGTCTGGGTAAGGACAGTGGCCATCACCTGGCCCCAGCACTCCAACACAACTCTGGTACCAGCTGTTCCCTCTTCATCTTCTCCCCTCTGCCGGAGAAGAGCCTGTGGCTGTGCCCGGTGGTGTCCTGGTTGACTGCCCTTGGCTGGGGCACGGGGGCACGGCCCAGTGGGCAGGCACTGCTCTGGTGTGAGACAAAATGGAACTGTACCTGAGGCTGGGGAGCAAAGGCTGGACTGCTCCAAGGGAAAGAGGTGGCAAAAACAACCACAGGATGCCATTACTTGGGGAACTGATGCATTCCTTAGCTGTTTGCAGATGCTTAATAGCAATATTTTATCAGCTCCTCAAAAGGATGGGATTACCAAATATTTCATTTTCCTCCCAGTTCTTGTCTCTGGAGGATCCTTGAGAGCTGGTGGTGACAAGGGCTGGCTTTGAGGAGCACAATGTTTGCAGGAGGTGCTCCAGTTCAGGACCCCTGGGTCCTGGTGCCAGAGGACAGTCAAGGGCAGCTTTCAAGCATAT
Organism: Cisticola juncidis; assembly: GCA_013400215.1. Taxonomy (NCBI): domain Eukaryota; kingdom Metazoa; phylum Chordata; class Aves; order Passeriformes; family Cisticolidae; genus Cisticola; species Cisticola juncidis. The sequence goes on along the minus strand of VXBR01001239.1, from coordinate 1,379,497 downwards.
CAGGTATAAAAAAGGAGGCATGTCCTTTGCTTCCTATTTCCTGTGCCCTGAGGGTCTGGCTAAGCTGCTCTGAAGGGCATGAGCAGCTGCCCAGCTCTACCTGTCACAGGGGCAGAGCAGATCCCAGGTGGGAAGAACTGGGGGATGTTCCTGCAGCTCTTGGCAAGTCACCACCAGTCTCAAACTACCTTGTATGAAGCAGTTGCTTGGGCCAAAAATGTTTTCCAGAAGAGGGCACTGGAAAAGCATATGTTGGTAGGAGGCTATGGCCATATCTTCCTGATTTTCCCCTCCTCACTTTCTCTCCACACAGGGCCCTTGCTGCTGTGGAGGGACAGGGGATGGGCAAGACTGTCTGACTTCCCTATAGCTGTCAGTGTCTCCTACATCTTGCAGTACAGCAGCAGCAGCCTGGTGGGCTCTCACCCTGCTGAATGATGGGTGTCCTGGTTCTTACGGACCCCTAAATTTGGGAGGAGCTGGAGCCATGCCCCAGGTTCCTTGAGCTTTGGCTGGGTGGGAAGAGCTGCCCAGTAGGAGAGAGATGAAGTGGCCAGCACCACCACAGCAGCTGGAGGAAGCCTCAAGGTAATGCCTGGCATTTCTCAACTGCTTTCCTTCCCCCTGAGTGTATCCACAGTCTTTGTGTTTCTTAAGAAATTAAGCCCTGTGACAGCTCATGGAGGTTGGTAAATAGTACCTCCACTTTACGGATGAAAAAGTGACTCAGAGGAAGATTCAGTGACTTACCAAGGATTGCAGAGAATAAATTCCAGATAGGGGTGTGCTGATATGTGGGCCTGTGTGACGTGGAGGTACTGTGTAGGCTGTGGGATGCAGGACATGTGCACGGGGGAATCTCATGGAGCTCCCTCCAGCTCTCTTGGGGCATTACCTCTTCATTCCCTTTCAGTTCGTTGACACAGAGAAAAGAAAACCTACAAATTGTCCCTGTCATCCAACAAAGGCTGTTAGAGAAAACAGGATACATTTTTTGTCATCTTTTATTACACATTTTCTAGGTGTTTGAATACAGTTTCTTGCAACTCAGTGCTACAAATGTGATGTTGCATCCTTTCGAGTCAGAGCAACAAACTAAAATAATTCCTTGCAGCGGCTAAACTAAAGGAAATAGAGTAACCAAAATTCTTGTGAAGTGACTGGATAGCTTTGCTTTGCAGCTCAGCTCCAGAAATGCTTATGGATCTGTTTTCTGATTTGCCTTTTTTGGGTCTAGTAGCCCGGTATGGTTAAAAATTAGTTCAAAACCTCACATGCCATGAGGTGAAGCACATAACTCTGACATTACAGCACCAGTTTTGTGTCTGAGCCTTGTCTAATCCTTCACAGTTACAGATTTGAGATAGATCTATATGAAAAATAAATTTTAAAAGTTGGTGCTCTCATATGCATCTTAAGTATATTTGATAGATCAAGGTGTTTGAGTATCATCATCCTCTGAAAGAGCTCAGCACCCACCAGAAGTGAGCCAAATGATGAGATTTGATTCTAGCATTCTTATAGTTAATTCATGGATTTATGTTAATTCATGATAGTCAATATATGATGGTATAGCAGAGTTTAAATGCTTTGTATTTTAATAGACTCCTTATCTTGCTCTCAACAAACACAATGTCAAATTTCTCTGAGAGTCAGAAAGAAAGAGAAGAGCTCTTGCAAGTTGTTGAACATTAGCTTGAAAAGCAGAGGTCAGCCTTTTCTGTGGGATTTCCATTAATCTGTGGGATTAATGGAAAGGGAGCCAAGGAAGTGACAGAATTCCTGTGTGCCAGGAAGACAGACAGATCCTGTGTGTGCAGCCAGCAGCTGGGGAGGCACTGGTCAGTCCTGTTAGCACAGCACTGGTGTTCAGCCCGTGCACTGCATCTCTCATGCAAAGGATTATCTTCTGCCTGTGTGAAGCAGTGCTGGGGCTATGGGACATTGCTGTCACACATAATTCACAGCCAGCTTCTGAGCCCACCCTGGTAAAGACCTTGATTTACTCCAGAAACAGCCTGAAAGTTTGAGCAGTTTTGAGTGAGGAGGCACTCGGTATTTTTATGCCCATCAAGTATCACAATCAAATGATGATGACCACTGGTGGTGTCAGTGCTGGATCTGACCCCTGTATGTTTCTTCTCTGGCACATACTGCAATGGCCACTCAGAAAGGAGAAAGCTGCATGATGAGAGCAGCTGCAGGACCTCAATATGCCACAATTTCCATAAATTAACACCTTGCAAATTTAAATCCTAAGACTTCTCCTATGGATCAGATCTTAAGGTGTTGTGCAAACACAGTGAGATAACACTGCTGCAGTTGCTGGAGCAAACTCACATTTGCTGGTGGGAATTTCACTGCATGATGTGAATAGACAGGGAACAATAGTGGCCCATGGCATGTATTGGTGAGCAGAGCCCAACCCTGTTGGGCTTCATGTGTGCATGTTGCTCATTTGTGACATTTGTGACATTTGCTCACAAACATTTGTCTTCTGCATAATGTATGTCCCAGTGAAAGCTCTGAGTAAAAACTAATGATTTGCAGTAAAAGTAAGGACAGCTGGAAAGCTCAGTGTCTTGGTTTTCCCCACAGCCTTCGTCCAACTTTTGCTGTCTTCAGATAAATGAGTGTCAATAACATATAAGACATCTTTTTCTCTTAGGGCAGTGGAAAATTTAAGAAGTCCATCAGAAGTCACCATGGTTTCATGGGCTTTGTAATAACATTAGTCTTCAGTAATCACCTTTGATGATGAATTGATGATGTGAATGGCAGAAGTGAATATATTGAATAGTCCATCACACCTATGACAGGGCTCAGAATATTTGGAGAAGAAAAAAGTATAAAATTTAGGAGGTTATAAATTCTGGATATGTTAAATATAACAAGTATTCATTCTCTTCTGTGATAATTCTAGGTATATATCATGTAGCAGACAGTTTCCCAGACTGAGAACTTCTGAAGGTTTTCATGTCAGGGAAACAGAATAATACATTTCTATATTATACCTTCCACTCCTGGAAAAGCTTTTGACAGAAGTCTTTTGACACTACACAACAAATGCTACAAGAATTGAAGTGGTAGAGTTCCTTACTTTTAGTTCAGGGAATGAATGAGTTGTAATCTTATCTACACACTACCTACTGTGAACAGCCAAGAAACAACACCTCATTTTGAAAGCTTCACATTTTGGATTATGACTGGAGTTCAATTTGGGATTAGTTTAATCTGGTGAAGAGCAGTTAAAGAGGTGATTATCTCAAGGGTAGCTACAAAGATTGTGCAAAATTCTCAGAGTTTTCAGACATTGTAGGGAAGAGCATAAGTTGTGCCACTGGCAGTTCTGGTTGGATATCAGAGAAACTTCTCCAGGAGAATAGTGCAACCCTGAGACAGAGGTGGGTTGGCCATCCTTGGAGGTTTTCAAGCTTAAGTGAGAAAAAGCCATGGCTGACCTGACCTAGTACCTGCTGAATGTCCTACTGTGGGTGTGAGGTTGGGCAGGAGACTTCTTCTACAGCTGGTATTTCTGGCTGTGTATTCTACATTCAGATAAGCCGATGGGTGATGCAAACAAACCTCGTGACATTTTTCTAACCCGGTCCTTTAATGGTGTAAGTTGAGGTGTCCGCGTGCCAGAGACGTGGCAAGGAAGGAACAGAGGCATGTTGTGATGGAAAATGGGTGACCACTTCTCCCAGGACCCTGCTTCCTGTCTTGTTACACAGCCCCAGTGTTGGACCAGTGCTTCAGACAGGGACATTGACCAGGATGGTCAAACGCCCTTGCAGGCAGGGGATGGGCACTGTGGTGCTCCAAGCCTGTGCAAGGGGCAAGGAAAAGCAGAGAGCTGTCTTTGGGAGGGGGCCATGGGTCTGCCAAGCTTGTGCAGCTGTGACCTTGCTCCCTGCAAGGGGTTGTCCTTTGGCAACTTGTGCCTGAAAAATCTTTGCTTGCCACATCACACAGGGAGAAGGGCCAAACAGGCACATCTTATGTGTCAGGAATGACATTCAATCCTATATCCATTAGTGGGCTTTTACCATCCTTGTTCTCTAACAGGTTAAATAAACCTTTGAAAACCTGAGTTTTGGAAGGGTCAGAATTCAGATCCAGATTTTGTCATCTGTTCAGTCCTCTCATTAATAAGATGGAATAACTACTGACAGCAGTAAGGGTTTTATGGAGCGAAACACAAAATTATGTGTCTCAATGTGAAGCCTGGAGGCACAGAACAGTCTTTTCTTTTCTTAAACATATTGAATCCTACAATTGTCCCATGGATGGGACCTGCTTGAAATCAAGGGCAGCTCTATGCATGAAGTGGTAGAGTAGTAGGAAGGACCAGGCCTTCAGAGGTACATTTTCATCATAATGTTTGAAGATTTACGTGTATAACTACGCAACTCAGGGTGAGACTGTGCCTCTAAGGCAAAATATATGAGCTCATATAAAGAATTTATCATTATAATAACAATTTGCATTTTTATAGAACCTTTAATCTTAGGATCTCGAAGTGCTTAACAAACACAAATTAATTAATCCTCACAACTCTCCTGCAAGGTAGACATGTATTATGGAGAGTCGCTAGCAGCTAGCTTTCCATTATAAGTCTCATATTAACTGCCTCCTAACTTTGCCAAAACTAAACCAATACACACAAAAATTTCACAAGAATGATCTTGTCCTGGGGTAGGATCTTTTTAGAAATTGTGGAGCAAATAGGATAAGATAGTTTAAGATAAAAAGGTTAAATGAGGAAACCAGAAAGACATCTCTGAATGAACTAATGCATACACTCCATTAGTCCAGAAGGGAGGGAAATGCAGAATTTGGGACAGACACATGCCTCTCCATAACTTGCAGGAATTGAAATTCCAAGGTGATAAATGATTATTCATTATCCACTCTATTATTAGTAGTAGTATGAGTATGAGTATGAATACAAATATTAGTATTAGTATTAGTATTGGTATTATTTAAACTGGTGAACTAGACAATTTCAGGAGGGCACCTGCTTTTTTTAATGGAAGAATCCTTTACTGGGAGATTCACTCATCCCCAGCTATGAAGAGCTGTTTTGTAAAACCTTTCAGAAAAGTCTGGATGAGCAGACCCAGCAATGGTCTGGTGTTGTAGATGGAATGTTACTTTTAAGGAGAAGATGCCAAAACCAGCTTGAGAGCCAGTACCTGGCAGCACGCCCACACATGGATGGAGAGCAAGAACAAATTCTTCCTCTGCATGCAAAAAAGTCCCAAACAACCTAACAGAAGGAAGAAAACCATCCTGGGAAAAAACACCTCTGACAACTCAGAGCTGCTCAGACCTGGAGCCCAGGTGTGGAGGAGAGAGCCAAAGTCTTTCCTGTTCCCTTCCTTCCAAAACAGGAGGGTGAGGTGTAGGTGGACAGTAGGGTGGAGGCTTGTCCCTTGGCCTTCAACTGGGGTTTGCTCTGGCAGGCTTACAAGGATAGCAAATTGCTGCCACTCCCAGGAGGAAGGAGGAGGACAGGGGATTATGACTCAGGTGTTTGTAGGCTGGTACAGCCTCCAGGGATGCTTCCTCAGCCGGGGTGCCCTACGCTTGCTCTGGAGCTCTGCTGAGCACCTCATCCCCGCGGAGGGGTTGGTGCAGCGCCGTGCCTGGTACTGCTCCCCAGCTGCCCCTTCCCCTCACCTCTGGGCACACAGGGTGACTCAGGCACTCCCTGTCACTCACTCGTACCCACGCCACGCCGCAGCCCTCGCTGGGATCCCACCTTTGGCCACAGTGCACAGCTGCCTGGCTCAGCAGGTGCTGCGTTCTGGTGACTCCTCTCAAGGTGCACTTATGAAAAATAAAGCAAAATCTGACAATAACTCAGGAAGATTTTGTAAAATCTCTGATGAGCTGATTGTTGGAGCATTGTTCAAGAGTATCTGGTTGGAATGTACAGCAGGTAGTACCTGTAATGTTGAAAACTTTTGATATAGAGCTGTCAGGAAGATCCAGGGGTAATTTTTTTATTAAAAAATGGGATTTTACTCAAAATGGGGAGTGAGACAGACTCTGCTCCTAGTACAGTCCTTTGGATATAGACAAGAGGAAGAATCCTCTTTGCAAAATCCATCAAAGAGAGAAGAGAGGTGGAAAAGAAAGTACAATCTGCCTTTTGCAGGCAGGTGGGTCCCATGGCTCAGGCAGACCTGGAACATTGCAGGGGCCACACAAGCATCCCTCAGCAAAGCTAGCAGCAGTGTCTGCTGCCAGAGCAGAGCCTGGGCCCCTGGCCAGGGTCAGCCTGGGGTGCCCCAGATCAGCACTGCCTCCCTTTCACCACTGGAAGATTGCACAGATTAACCAATTAATATTGAAAAGAGCTCCGGAGGTGCAGAGATAAGATTTATTTATGACTAAACACAGTAGACGAATGGTGTTTGTTTTGCAGCAGTTCATAGTCCAACGCCAGGACTTGGCTGTTATCAGGCCACACATTTAGCCAAATTCTGGGCATGTTTTCTTCTACTGTGATCAAATAACCTTGTCCTTGCAAAGGTAAGGTAACACTTGGCCTTTGTTTTCATTGCATTTGTAGCTGTGCAACAGGTACAGCACATGGCCTGTTGTTATCAGCCTTATTACAATGCTGTTATCAAGAGTGAGCAGAACTGCACTTCACTCTGAGACCAAAGTATTTTATATTCTGAATAATTAAGACCTTGATTACTCTGCTCTTACCCATGTCAAATTGTAGCTTGTTCTTCAGACAACCTTTTGGGTTTCAATAGTGTCTTGGTTTGGAAACACAGGTGTCTGCTAAGGAAGGCACAAGCCTCCCTGAAAATGGAAAATATAAACCTTCTCCCTCTGAATTATAATTTTGAAATTACCGTGCTCTCTAAGGCAAAGATATGGGAATAGGAATAACAGTTCTTTACTAGGAAAATTAAACTAAAAATGCAGTAGTACAAAACCCCCACTGACAGAGTCAGAATATAACCTGACATCCTGTTGGTCAGGGTGTTTGGTAGCAGTCAATTAGAATAGTGGCTCCAGTCCTCCTGGAGTGACAGATGTGGTTCTGTTGAAGAAACAAAGGGTGCAGTTTTCCTCTGAAAGTCCAGTGGTGGTATAGATGAGTTGGGTCTTCTTTTGGGAATCCAGTGGAAAATCAGCTCCCTTGGTGTTCTGACTCTCAGATTTTATCCAGGTAGGAATGCTTGGCTCCTCCCATTGGGTGGAGCATCTCACAATGGATGATGTAATTTTATCAGTCATGCAGTGAGACTCAATGGCCCATTAACAGAAGATATTTCCCTGGAGGGAGGATGGGCCGTGGAGGAGATAAAGAACACTGCCCCACTGCCCCACTTGGTTTTAACAGCTGGCCCATCAACAGAAGATCTCCCCTCCTTCCCCCCTTTGGAGTTATGAGGGTCATGGAAGATAAAGAACACTGCCCCACCTGGTTTTAACAGGTGGTCATAGAATACATTCTTTTGATTACATCTTGCATTGCAGCCTAAGACAAACAGCATAAGAAGATAATCTAAATATTCACTCTTAATGACTTTTAAATATCCTTCAACAGTTACTTAATTTTTCATATGCATGTGCTGTTCATACAAAAGGGCATGGAGTGGACAAAAAACAGAATAAAAATGAAACATGTGGGTTATTCTCTAGTAGTCCTTCTGGTCAGTATTGCAGTCCCCGGCAAAGCTGCACATATCTGGCCCAGGGCAGTGGCCTTCATTACATGCTGTTGTTAACAAGTGCTGTGAATACAGCCTCAGACACAGAGTGGCACAGGAGGAGAAATGCCTTGAGTTTTAATCCATGAGTACTAACATACTGAAGCAAGAAGTATGAGAGAACAGATCAGTATAAGCAGCTTGTTCTGTACAGGTAAACCATACTGCAGTTATCCAGTTGCTGTTATTTTCTTCAGTCTTTCTGTGGGTGACAACAATTTAAAATGATTACTGTGGTATAGCAAAGCCTTGGATTTACCTTCAACTTTTTCTTTAATCTCAGAGCATTTTGAGAGTTTTCTTCCCAATCCAACCTCCTGCTCAAAGTAGGCTAAACAACAGTGTTATTTTGTTAGAAGTTTCGTTTTCTCTGTCCCCAAATCATGCCCTGATCAGAAGGCCAGAGTCAGGCTTTCTCCTACCTGCTTTCCCTGCTCTCATGTTTGGTTGCACAGTGACTCAGCCTCATTCAGCACTTGGGTGTTCCCAGGTGAGATAGCAAGCAGAGATCTCTCATGGCCCAAATCAAAGCACCAAATTCCTCCTTCACAACTTCTGCTCCACTGGGCTGGTGTGAAGGAGGAGAATGCTGCGCTGTCACTACCCATCTGACTTCTGAGGAGTCTCCAAAATTCACTCATCTTGGCTTCAGGTCCCCTGCACAGATGGACTCTTAGCACTATCAAAAAGTGAGAGCCCTCCAAACTGAATGTGGACATCAAGACAGCTGTCAGACCAAGCATGGATGTGGCCAGTGAATTTACCTGCTTGTAGGGTTACCCAGTTCAGATATCAGGCAGACAGGACAGCTGGCTACAAGGCAAATGGGTTTCACAGCCCAATCCCAACTTTGGGGGCATTTTACTAGGTTGGATGCCTTTCAGTGTGCATAAATGCACAGCAACTTCTATGCACAGCACCTCCCTGCAGGTGGGTTGTGAGAATCCTTTGTGCATTTAGCATTTGTCTACATAAACATTTGTATTAACACATTGACACTAATGCCACTATGTGTGTGTGGAATTATATGAACAACTCACTATTTTCTCTTTGATAAGTATCATGTTTCTTAAACATTTCCTGTGTGGAAGTTGCAGTATTTAAAAGATAGTTGTGATAGATTTTATCTGGGGAATTACAGTATAATGAAGGTCCAGGAAGGAAAACCATATCAGAAACACACAGGGAAAACCACCAGATCAGCCTGTATTGTGGGTGAAATCAATGATAATAATGCTGATACCTTTCATTGTGAAAGAAAAAAGGCAATTAGGGAAACTGTGGCAATGTTAAGATTACTTTTACAATGGAAGACATTAACTCAAGGACATTTCCATGGCCAAATACAATCACACTTCATGATGATTCATGCAGCTGATTTGTGGTGTCCTTGGTGGAAGCAGAGCAGGCTATCAGCTGGGTGAATTTCTTGTCATGACCCTGGCTGCTGTGGACCTGCACAGGAGCATGCTGGTGAGCTCTGCTTCCACCTTACTTCCCCCACAGAGCCATTGCCAGAGGAAACACAGCAATGGGGAGATCAGGTTTCTCAGATAAAGTACTACACACAGTTGGGATGTTTAGGAAAGCAGGGCTTCAGAGTACATTGAGTGCATGTTTCTTTCAGTAATTTATCTACTATACCATCAGGCATAGGCAGACAGAAATTCCTCTACCACAAACCCAGCATTAAATCTTGTCTACACAAAGACCTACGTGTTGAGGTTTAACCCCCAACAGCAGCCAAGCCCCATGCAGCTCCTCACTCAGTCCCACAAAAGCAGGATCAGGGATGAAACCAGAAGGTAAAAGCTGGAAAACTCCTGGGTTGAGATAAAGGCAATTAAATAGCGAAAGCAAAAGCTATGCAAGCAAAGCAACAAGGAATTAAATCACCACTTCCAGTTCACCCCAGGGAGCTGGGGTTGTTTAGCCTGGAGAAAAGGAGACTCAGAGGTGGCCTTATCCCTCTCTACAATCTCCTGAAAGGTGGTTGTAGTCAAGTGGGCATTGGTGTCATTCTCCAGACAGAACAAGAGGACACAGTCTTAAGCTGTGCCAAGGGAAATATAGGCTGGATATTAGGAAAAAGTTTTTACAGAAAGGGTGATAAAGTACTGGAATGGTCTGCCCAGGGAGGTGGTGGAGTCACTATCCCTGGATGTGTGTTAAAAAAGACTGGATGTGTCACTCAGTGCCATGGTCTAGTTGAGGTGTCAGGGCTGGATTGGACTTGATCTTGAAGGTCTCTTCCAACCTAGTAATTCTGTGATTCTGTGTGGGATTCCCAAGGTCAGGCAGGTGTTCAACCATGTCTAGGAGAGCAGGGCCCCATAATACATAACAGTGACTTGGGAAGAAAAACACCATCACTTCAAAGATCTCCTCTTTCATCCTTCTCCCCAGTTTATACACTGAGCATGGTGTCCTGTGGTATGGAACATCTCTTTGGTCAGTTTGGGTCATCTGTCCTGGCTGTCTTTCTGACTAACTTCTCAGGCACCCCCACTCCCCTTGCCAGTGTGGCAGTATGAAAAGCAGAAAAAGCCTTGCCTCTGTGTAAGCCCTTTTCAGCAAAACCAAAAACATCTCTATATTATCAACCCTGTGTTCAGCACAAATCCAAAACATAGTCCTTTATCAGCTCTGTAAGGAAAATTAACTCTCCCCCAGCCAAAAGCAGCACACTGTGCTAGCCTGGCAGCCAGGGTAATGATGGAAGCACACTCTCATCATTACTTCAGAAAGAGTGGGCATGCAGAGCAAAGGTGGGAATCAGGAGCTGGGCTCTGTTTAATTCTCTGTTGTTGAGCGAGTAGAAACCAGGTACAGATCATCAGGCTCTAATCCCTCAGACTTTAGATTTCTGGCAGTGAGGCACCAGGTGACTCATGTGTAGGAGGGAGTCATAGAGAGGGCTTGTCCCTTCCAAAAAGGGACTCAGATCTCCTTGCACATGCATATCTTGCTGTCTTCCTTCACTGATGGCAGAAGGATCCTACCACCTAAAGCTAGAAGGAACAGCTTGGCCTTTGTCTTTTTCCCCTTGCCATAAAGGGAGGATAATGATTATGACCTCTTTAAAGAGCTTCTGACATCCACAGAAAAAATTAAACTTGTAAGGGATTATTATTATTGTTATATATCTTTGAACAGAGGAGGCAATGATGTTTCTATGACATTTTATAATACACATGAAATGCTGCCATAATAATGACACGTATGATAGACAAAGTATGCTTAGTTGTGGTATTTGGCAGTGATCATTTAGGTTATTTCCTTTCCCTATGTATTTTATGCATAAGAAAAAGAAGAAAAAACATTATCAGACACCTCTTGCAAATCCTGCTAAAATCAGAACTCTGCTGGATTGAATGCATACAGAACTTTTTCAGGCTTTAGAGAAAATATATATATTAAGCTATTTTAGAAACAGGTATTTGAAAATGGAATTGTTGATCTCTGTGGATGGCACTGTTATAACACTGGTAAGAATGCTGACCTTGCTGAAGCTGACCCTCCTGCATGAGTACTGTGCTCAGCTGTATGGGATGTTCATTCACACTCCTGGTGTGATATTTTGCCATCTGCCTTTGAGCGGGCTGGGCACTGCAGAGGTCTCTCAGGAACAGTTAGCCTGGGCTCTGCTTTGCCTTGTGTCTCCTTCCCATGTGCACACCAGAGAGAAACTGACATTAGAAAGGACCTGAAGTGTCAGACCAGTGATCCACACAGGCAGCAGCCAGGGCCTGAGGACAGCAGGAGGAGATGCTATTTAAGGAGAGCATATGAGCATGGTCACCTTCCTGGCCATCTGCCACATTCAGGTCTGCAACCCCATCCAGCCACTTTAGTATCCATCCATGGACCTCTCACCATGAGTTCATCAAACCCCTTTTTGACCCTGTAGCCATCACCTCTACTGCTCCTTATGCCAGCACAAGGAGTGAATCGGTGGATTAAATGTGGTGAAACCCTGGGACAGGTTTCCCAGAGGGGTGGTAGGTGTCCTGTCCCTGGAATCATTCGAGGTCAGGTTGGATGGGTTTCTGAGCAATCTGATCTAGGTAATCTCCCCACTCATTGCAAAGGGATTGGATTAGATGACTTTTAAAGGTCTTTTCCAACCCGAACCATTCTGTGATTCTATTATTGGTCCATGTCTACTAATGATATGGTTTCACTTTTCATTCCTTTTACAAGAGTTTTTGTTGGCTATCTTCACTCCCTCATTTTTCAGAGAAAGCTTAGCCAGGCTGATTTAAGTGGTAAAGTGAACCATGATGTAACCAGATCCTGAGATCCATTGCAACTGACTCCATTAATGAGGTTGAATGTTGTACATGTCCACCAATTTCGTGGCTGGAAAGAAAGCACTACAAAATGTGGATATGACACATCCTTATTTAGTAATAAAAATGGAATAAAGATTTTCTTTCTGCAAGACTATTTGGCAAAAGTTTCCAGGAAATAGAAGACAGAGGGACACCACTGGATGAAATAAATATGAAATTTAATATTCATATCACAGGTCAGTAATACTCTCTGATCTTTGGTATTTCACTGTCAGAACATATCAGAAAACAATTTGAGGTTAAATTTTACGAGAAAAACTCTCATGAAAATCATTTTCCTCAAATCCAAGACACAAACTTTGATTTATCCCCTGGCTTAATCACTGAGTCCTAGCCTTAACCTAATCTATGTTTGGATTTATGTATCTGGTGCAACTCCAGCCACAGCAAGACTTGGAAAGAGGCAGCCCACTGCTGTATGGAATGAAACATTCCAAAGGTTTGGCAAACAAGCACTTCACCACCAGACATTCTGAAAATCATACTAAATCTTCTCCACTCGGGGAACTAGACAGTCAAGAATGAAGGTAGGGGGAACACAAAGGAAAGAACCTTTACTCTGCAGAAGCATCAGCAACATCTGCACTGGCAAACAAATTGGGCTGTGGGTTTTTTGGTCCTGAGGCCAACAGAGGGCAAAACAACTCAAGTCTCTGAAAGAGAGAACCAGGTTGATATTGAGAGATCTGCTGGTGGTGGCCCTTGATCCATACTGTCCCCTGGGCTTGGCCCTGACCACTGTTTGGGACGTTACTGGAGTCTCTACCAAAACCACCCCAGAGACTATGCCTACTGCATGGGCAATAATATGTCAAAACCCAGACCTGTCCCCTGCTTCTGTTCCCTTTCTGAGATAATTGTGGGATCTTTCCCACCTTTTGGGAACATTTTTGCCTCAAGGGATGGCCTGCAGATGAGCTACAATGGCGCTAGAAGAAGGCACCTGCAGCTCTTAGGTGTGACTCAGATAAAACATTTCACAGTCCCATAGCTCACCTCTCAACTGCTCAGCTGCTTGTGGGAAAAGGAGAAGCAAAAGGATACTGGCAGTTTTGCTTCTTCCTAAAGTCTTCTTCCTGCTGGGCTAGCCACTCAGCTGGTAAAAATGCCCTTGCAGATGCTCATCCCCAGAGCTACAGGAATCCTGAGTGTGAGCCACCATGGGGCTGCTGGAGGGAGGGTTGGGTCTGTGGCTGCATGTTACATGCATGTTACAGCATTTCTGGCTGCAAAGCTACTCTGGGAAGGCTGTCCTGGTTAAAGTCATGGCTCCACTGTGCACCAGCATTGCTGCTTCCTGCCTTTTTAGAGGAGCCACCATGAATGTCTCTAAGGTGATCCACAGGGACTGAGAGAAATAAAAAAAACCTTTCTTTGGAAGAAATGAGGTTGCAGGTTGAAGCAATATTTCATTTTCCTACCTGTTTGAAGATCACAGTGTAATATCACCATGAACAAATTAATCCTCCATTTCTAGAAATTATCCAATAAATCATTTAATCTTTAAATCTTAGTGTGTCCCCAAGGGCTTTTGATATGGTGTAATAGCTGGTAACTCATTTCAGTGCAGCTCAAGTGAACACTACTGGTCCAGGGACTATAAAAGTAGTAGCCTCCTGACACCCACCCATGATTTTCACCTCAGAATCAAAGAATCACCATGACTGGAAGAAACTTTCTAGATCATCCAGTACTGTAAAGCCAGCATCACCATAAGCAGACTTAAACCATGTCCCCAAGTGCCAAATCCAGACACCACTTGAACACTTCCAAAGATGGTGACTCCACCATTGTCCTGGGCCACTAATTCCAATGCTTTACCCTTATTTCAGTGGGAAAAAAAAAGTCCTAGTATCTAATCTGAACCTCTCCAGGCATGATTTAAGGCCATTTCCTCTCATCCTTTCACTTGAGATATGGCAGAAGAGACCAACCCCCACCTCACCAATCTCCTTTCAGGCAGTTGTAGAGAGCAGTAAGGTCCCCTGTGAGTCTCTTCTTCTCCAGAATAAACAGCCCCAGTTCTCTCAGCTGCTCCCCATAGGACTTGTTTTTTAGACCCTTTACCAGCTTCATTGACCTTCTTTGGATGTGAAGGCTTTCACTGAGAACCATCCTGCCCTGATATATGGACATCAGCTATAAAGCCATAGTCTTGGTGCCAAAAATGACTTCCTCATGTGTTCAAATTTTATCTTGAGTTCAAGTCCTGCAAGCTACAGTCCATTAGCACACTTCTGGGTGTTAGTTTGAGCTGGGACCTGAGATCTGAGCCTAAGAGACTCTAGAGAAGGTCACCTTCACAATGGCTTCATCAGTCTTTGAAACCTTCCTTGCTGTCCAGTCTGCTGACAGAGTCAAATTAATCAAAGCTGATTCTTCAGAGGAGCCAGGGTAAGTATGCACCAGTGGGACTGTCTAAGTTATATCTCTGGATGGACATCAGTACTACCATCTTTGCAGCTCCTCCTGCCTGCTGACACCTTTTCTTTATAGGAGATCCAAATCCCCCTTGGTCTTGTGGCCAGAACTGCAGGGAAGGTCCTGCACCTGTGCAAGGGGATCTCCCCAGGGCATGGCTGTACACATGCACAAAGCCAGATGCCAGATTTGGACTATACATTACACTCCCCATGGTGCAGGAACCTTGTTATTGGGAAGTCTGTTTCCCACCCAAACATCTGCAGGATCAGGACCCTAAAAGTGCAGAGGAGATTAGGATCTGGTTCTGTGTGGTATTGCTTGGAGGGTGCCCAACTCAAATTGCACCTACCATTGTGAGCTATGCACTCACCAAAGGGAAATGCCTGTCTTGAAATGAGCTCATGCTCTGCACTCTGTTCTGTGCCTGTCAGCACTTTTGTGGACTCTCATGTTTGCAGATATATGAATTATCCCTTGGCAGATGGCTAGTTTCACCCTTTTCTATTCATGTGTGTTTAAAGTGAATATAAAATCCTATTCACTGTAAGCTTTAAATTCATAGTGTTATTATTTAGGTGGATAAGAAAAGAGGTTTCTATGTATGCATGATGTTAGCCCCAACAAATCTTTCTGCTGTGCAGGATCAGTGAAAGGGGACCAGGTGATCTTCTGGGGTTCCTCCAGCCTTATAACTCTCTGAAAAGACCAATGACAAAGCTGATGCCATGGTAGGTTAAGTAATCACAGTGTTTCTATTATATTGACTCCTAATTGTGTAAATTAGACATCTCTTCATAATTGTTTTTCATATTCCATGTAAAAAAAAGCACAAATATGATCTATCTTTGTACTCAGATGTCTGTAGATAAAGGCAAATCCAATCAGTAAGCTGAAAAATACTACCACTTCTTAATTCTGCTTTTGTGTATGACTTGAGCAAGGATAATCATCTTGTTTTACTTACCACAGCCTATAAATATATTTTTAATAATTCTTTATGTATTTATTTGCCTGTATAAAGTGGGATCACTTCTGGAGCCTGGATTTGCCTCTCACTTTGGCCATGGCCTGACTTTTTGCTACCTGAGCATGCACAGGATCTTTGCTCCCCCTTTGTGCCCAACTCTGCCCAAGGCTGTGAAGGAACTAAGGTTTTTCCCTGCTAAGATTTTTTCCTACATGTGGAACATGCTACCCCATCCCAGGCTGGCATCCCTGCCACTGATGGACAGGATTCACAGGGGCAGGACACTGGCAGTGACCAGAAGTAGTAGGAACAAGTGCATAGAGTGATAGGATCATTAATAATAGGTATGATAGGATTATAAATTTGGAAAAGACCTCTAAGACCATCAAGTCCAACCATTAACCTCACACTGCCAGATCCACCACAAAAACATGCCTCGAGCATCACATCTGTGCAACTTCTGAATAAAACCTGGAGGGAAGGTGATTCTACCTCTTCCCTGGGTTACCAGTTCTGAAGCTTGGCCACCCTTTCCATGAAGAAATTTTTCTTTATCCAATTTAACCTCCCCTTGAACAACTTTAGGCCATTTCCCCTTATCTTACACTTTCTACCTGTGAAAGAAGACTGACCCTCAGCTGGCTACAACCTCCTTTCAGGTAATTCTAGAGACTGATAACGACCCCCTGAGCCTTCTTTCCTCCAAACTGAATGACCCTCTGATGACCTGAATGAAACAGGCAGCTCCTGCAGCCTGTCCTGTAGGTCTGTAGCCTTGCTGCTGCATCCTGCACAGTGCAGGGTATGCAGTGGCATGGGGTCCATTGCCAGCAGGAAATGAGCCCCAGCTGGCCCCGGGGCACCCGGGCAGGCTGCACCGCACACACCCAGCGTGTCTCGCCGGGCCCATTAAACTCTTAAACGGGGGAAAACAAGCCTTTCAAACATGATGCACTAATAAGAGATTAATCCACGCAAGAGAACAGTCATAAACTAAAATGGCTTATAAAATAAAACACATCATTAACTACAATTGAGGTATTAAGTAATAAAGTTTGAAATACAGCATGAAATTTCTTCTTGTTTGCAGGGTCAGTGCAAGGGTCAGCCCCTTTGCTCCACACTGGGACTGGCAAAAGAAAGGCAAACTCCAGGAGGAGTTTTTGACCTGATCAAAGAACTTCATGCTCCAAAGGTTCCAGCAGTGGACAGCAGTGACTGTTCTCTTGTCACTGAGTTTTGACACAGCACCAACTCTGCTAAAGATTCTGTTTGCAACAACATGAGCAGGTCTCTAGGTGAGAACCAGATGAATAACTGGCCACAGCACCATTTTCTGCCAGGGTGCAATCCGTGGTGCCTCTTCTGGGGATCAGGGTGCAGGAAAGGTGATTGTACAATTTCAGTGTCCAAGAAAAGCAGCCCTTGCATAGACAGATACCCCCAGTTGTGTTACTGGTGATGATGTATTTGGCAGTGAGAACCCAGCTGAGCTATGGGAAGCTAAGTCAGGTGTGCTGGAAAGGTGCTAGCAGATGACACCACTTGTAAATGTACATCCAAGCAAACTGGTGAAGTCATTGAGCCCTCTTGAGTGAACACTCCTGAAACCCTCCAGCCTTTTAGAGCTGTACCCTAGATAAGAGCTGTATGTGTTTGACTGGCTCTTGCTATAGACACGTGCTTACCCTTCCCTAAGATAATCCTACTTTGCTTTTTTTTCCCTGACAATCTTCAGGCAAGTAGGCAAAAGACCAAAATGGCTACGCCTTGCAAAATAAAACAAATCTGACTTATTCCTTCTTACTCTTCTTTCTTTCTTTCTTTCTTTCTTTCTTTCTTTCTTTCTTTTTCTTTCTTTCTTTCTTTCTTTCTTTCTTTCTTTCTTTCTTTCTTTCTTTCTTTCTTTCTTTCTTTCTTTCTTTCTTTCTTTCTTTCTTTCTTTCTTTCTTTCTCTCTTTCTTTCTCTCTTTCTTCCTTTCTTGTCTTCTTTAAAGATATCCTGAGTTCTAGGTGCCCTGGAAAACACTAAAAACACAGAGTGGGATTTTCAGAAGTGTTATGTGTAGCATCGTGGCAGGGCTACGTTTATGAACTGCTTGTCAAGTTGCAGCCAATGACACTGGCTTGAGATTTTTGCCTTTGCTTGTGATTCCTTATGTCTCACCTGATTTTAGAAGCAAACAAACAGTGACCCACCATGGATAAACTCCTCCAAAAATCTCCAGACCTCAGAATAATGGTGAAGTTAGGGAATACAGGAAATCTCACTTCATAAAACTGTTTTGAACTCAGCTAAAACATTCAGCAAGGAATCGTCCCTACCTCCATCACCCAGTGTTCATGGTGTCCTATGTGAAGGCTCTACACCACCTCCTTTCCTGAAAATTATGGGCTTTGCAGCAGGCTAAAGGACAGAACAAGTGGCTTACCAGGTATGACTGAAGAAAGGGATGGGTGCTCCCTCCCACACCTTCCTTTTCTGAGTGGAAATTTTAACTGATGGACCCTCTTTGATGGATCACCTTGACAGGAGGAGAAGCAAGGCAGAAGCAGTTATGAATCAGCTGGCAGGTCTGTGAATGCAAAAAGGGTGGAATATTGTGAGTCATCATCAAATCTATTTCTCAGCTCTTCTGTAATCAATCTTTTTGTCTCTTGCAGGCTTGACAATGACTCACTCTTTGACATGCCTTTATAGAGCTGCTAAGTGCACAGCTTGCCAGCCTCCCTGGTGCTGCTCAGTGCCAGCAGAGACTGAAAAATACAACACCTGAGAGCTTCAGGATCACTTCAAGAAACAGCAAATTGCTCCTGTGATGTTGTAGATAGGGAGCATGGTGAGACAAGGACTTGAAAACCACTTGGTGCAATTCTAATTGGTTTCTAAAATGTTCATAAAGCATCCTCTCCTTGAGCACAGCAGAGAGGAAGATGACAAGTGCTGAAACCTCCGAAGTCTGTGGCCCAAGAGGCTCTGTCTCCCTCTCTGCAAGTCCACCTCTGAACTCTGGGCACTTTGCACCAACTGTGTTTTGTCACCCTCCCCAGTTTCTGGCTGAGCTCTGCCCAGGCACTGCCCTGCTTCAGGCTGTGCCTTTTATTGATACAGAGTGTTCTGTGCTGTGCTCCTTTGACCCATCCTTAAAGAAGTCTGCTTAGCATTGGCAATGGAGTTAAACAGGTCTGAGATTGCAAATGGCCTTGATCATAACATTAATCATAGTAATGACACATTCTGTACAGACTTCTCTGGATTGGAGCTAATTTGAGACTTCCATCAGTCAAGGCAAAACTGATCTGTGTCTCTGTGGATGAAGTCTTGGGGCTTGGCTGCTGTGGCCATGGCACAGGAAAGCACAGTGATTGTCCCAGCCCACGAGAGCCACGGGGCTCACCTGTCCCTTGATGCAAGCCAAGGAGGACAACACTCATCTGTATGCAACTTCTCTGCAGTGTACTCCCCCTCTGCTGCTACCTTCCAACCTACCTACCTGCCTAGCCCCAGGGCAGCCTTGTGTTAAACTCCTCTTCCACCCACCCCACAGTGACCATTCCCACAGTCGAGTCATCTCAGGGGTGTTTGATCTGCAATTTTCTTCTCCATTTCTTTCCACTTTCCTTGGTTTTCATCATGTCACTGCAAAGAGTGACAGACCTGCCAAAGAACTATTTATCTATCTTATCTTTACACCCAAGCTGAGATCAGAAAATGAAAACGGACATAATCCTGTTCATCAGATCTGCTCTGTGCTATACTCAGGCCAAAATAAACGTTTACATCGCTTTTTGTCTGAGTAACGTGGCAAAGCCAACACAGCCAAGACAGAGTAAGCGGATTTACCTCCTGCAGAATCACTTGTTTCTTCATCACGGGAGACAATGAGAGACCCTTCAGAAATGGGAGAATTATTTAACCAGTTTGCAGAAATGGCTAGAAGGAAAAGTACTTTTTTACCATATTTGCAAATTTGCAAATATAACTTGGTCTTGCAAATGTCCTTTTCTGGACCTATGATGGCCATCATGGTGTTTTACTAATACACTCTGGATTTTTGCCATATCTGTTGCAGCCATTGATAAGGATAATAATGCACTTTCCATCTGAATTTTTATCCTTTGCAGAGGGACTTCTCCTTCAGACCCATCAGCTTCCCACTGGACACATCTGTCCGCCATCCTCTTTTTAACCTTTTTTTTTCACTCTGTTGCAGTTATCCTATTTAGTACAATAATGAAGACCTTATTTAATTCCAAGTAGACTAGATCTGTTGCAGTTTCCTAAGGCATCATTGGTTTAGAAATGTATTAATTCTACAGGCTTCATCTTTAGATAAATCTCTTTAACATTTTTTCATTTCCATTTACCTGCATGACTGTAATTAGCGTTTCTGTCACACTTAAAAAAATGTATTTATTTCAGTGTGAGACTAATGGCTCAAGGTTCCCAGATGGCTTTTCATCTACCTTCCAAAGGACTATGACTGCAACCTTACAGCCAGAGCATACCAAGCTGGATTTGGTAGCCTGACTCTTCCCTGTAACTGCAATTTCACCTAGAAGCTCTTTAATATTGCCAGAAAAATACAATCAGCACCCTTTGGCATGTACACAATGAACTCTTTGGTTTTGCTTCCACCACCCCTGCTGTAGTTGTCATTTACTTAGAGACTCTCTCATTAGACAAGGTATCTTTACATAAAGGTTTTACCCTGATGTTCTAATGACAAACGCAAGTGAAGAACTCATTTAGTTTTGGAGCCAAACCTATATTATCTTTCATCTCTGTTGCTTTTCACTGCAAAGCAGAACCACTTCCTCTTCCTTGTTCTCCTTTTATTTATAGAGCAAAGAAGTCTGCCATTTGTTACAATCTGTTTTACAAGGCTGAAATTGGTTGGGTTTTGGATGTTGTCCAGACACCGTTTTCCTTGCTGATCCATGCTTACTTCCATGCTTTGCAGGCTTATTGCTAACTCCCAACACCATGTACCTCATCTAGTCTGGCATTACACTTGACAGGTCTGTGATTTACTCTGGCCACCTGTTAAGACTGGTTGTCAAACTGACTCCCAGAACAATTAATGTGGCAAGTCAGGATACTTTGCTGTTCCCTGCAAACATGATGACAAGCAGCATACAAATTCTTCTTGGTCAGCAGTGCCCATTTGTATACACCTTCCTTTTGCCTGCCCACATAAGTCCTAGGTTTTTGATATCTGTTTGTTCCTCCTTCTATCTACAGGTCACTCTCTGTCTCCATCATTTCTTTCTCTGTTGACCTGATGTTAGCTACATTTTTTTTTCAAATCTTTTTCCTCTTTTACTGCGTGGTGTCTATCTGTCTTGCCTTTTTTATTTGCATGTTCCTGCCAAAGAGATGGACCTGGACAAGGAGGATATATGCAACACTACCACATATAGAAAAATCTATCTTGTGTGAAAGATCTCTTTAGGATGAAAGACAACTACTAAGGCAGATTTAGAAATGGACCAAAGAAGCAAGGTCATAAAGATGAAAATCACATCTTCATATTCTTGTCCCACTTCTGTCCTTGTCTGCAAGTGTCCATGTATCCAAAAAGTCTTCCCTTCCACTGACTTTATCAAGCAGTGGCTAGACAGTTTTGCTTATTTAAGTATAATATACAGATAGCAGGTTCTGTATCTGGACAGCTTTCTTTGCTTTCTGTCTTTCTACATTCCCTTCTGAGACTGCCTCCATAGTTGCCATCAATTTTTACTGAATGGTTTTCCCCCTTATTTTTTGTATTACTCATCCTAATGGTTATGATATCATATTCAATACAAGAAAAAGGTATGTAAAGCTCTACTATACTATGCCAAAAGCATTTGTGGGACATAAATGTGTCTTCTATGTAATGGTGGAAAAATCCTGGTTTAGCATGATTGCTAGCAGGAAAGAGACTCCACCAGAATTCAGCAGATTTTCAAACAGGAAATGGAGCAGTGATATCAGTGGAAATTCCAGAACACTATGGCAAATTGTTGCTTTTAATTTGGCAGTCAGCACCAAGCCTATGGGACTGCAAAATCATTACAGACCCACAACAAAAGTTAGCAGGCATCAGCCCTGCTGACCTTCTGCTGACTTCAGTGCACAGACAGACACCAGTTTATTGAGGCAGATACCATCTCACTAAGGCAAGGATCACACCCCGAGACACTGAGGGAAGATTGCAAAGCAGCTTCCTTTGGGATAAAAGTGTTTTTGATGGGGGATGGTGGGCACTTGACAGGCATGAGTGGGAGGCTGTTCTAGGAAAAAAGGAGAGATGAAGCATGGTGCCAAGTCAGCAGGGAGACACAAAGCCAAGGGAGCGGTTAAAGCAAACACGAGGAACAGGTGAGTGTGAGGAACAGGATCAGGCAAGATTGTGAGCCAGTGCTGATAGCCTTGACAAAGACTGATAGTTAACTCGGGATTTAGTACTTGACTGACTCCTTACATTCAAACTTGAAAAGAAATGGAGCAAAGATTTGGTTCTGAAATACCTGATTTCATCCTTGTCCAAACAGAATGTGGTTATGTTAATGAAATGAACAGCAGCAAGGACACATGAAGATTTCTTACAGAAGCTGCAGGTGGTCTTTCCATTTCCACTTACCTCTTGTCCTTGGGAATTGTGGACCAGATTTGCACAGGTACTTTAGTGCCAAAAGGTGCGATGTATAATTAACCATAGTTTCAAAACCAGCAGCTCAACATAAGTAAAATGTTACAAAAGGTCAGTATTCAGCAATCTATTTTTTGAGCTACCTAAATAACTAGAAAATGGCTTCAGGACTTCATTTTAGACACTCACAACTGAAAAAAGAAATACTGGCAAAATTTATTAAGATTTATTTCACTAACAAATGAAGAGTTTTGGGGATGTGAAATAATATCCCAACAGTATCTGAGAAGAACCTTCTGTGAGGTCAAGCTCCCAAACAGTAAAACTAAAATATTCTTTCACAGTTGCCTCTGGATAAAAGGGCTCAGACAGGGCATTTTCCTTCTGGTGAGATGCTCTTTTGCTTTGAATGTCACAATCTCCCTTAATCCAGATAAATGCCCTCTTGAGTATGATTTTTCAGATATTAATTTCTAAGACAGTAGAAGAGATCTCATTGTTTTTAATGGGGACAAGATTGGGCCATTGTAAGCACTTCCACTGGGATGAACACGGCTGCAGGGGGCAAGGGAAAACAGGGAAAGGCCAGGGAATGGTTGAGTAATAAATGCAAACTTTGACTTGGCTCTCTGGGATCAGTTCAGGAGAGCATGGGGGTTGGCTTACATCCCCTAAGCTTCAGCAAAATTAATGATAAATTTCAGACCAATGGTGCTTCTCAGTGAATAAGTAGTGAAATGGTCTTGACACTGCCGCTGTACTCGGTGACTACATGGCAAAGATAGGTGAGGTCCCTGTTTGATATCATGGTCAAGGAATGTCAGTGGTTCTGCACAGCCCAAATGACACATGGCTTTACCTGAACAGCCATAGCAGATGGGCAACATTTCCAAAGTGGTCTGTGAGGGTTTTCCCAGCTGACCTGCAAAAGACATATAGGAAATCTGCAACAGAGCAGAACCAAGCATCCTCTCCCCTCTGTGTGTCTGCCCCATGCACCCATCTCTTCCTGTGCCTGTAGGAACCTACTGCTATGATTCCCAGAATGCCAAAACCTGTGGAAATGCTGTGCATCTCAAAATAGTTTTAATCTATGCACTTTTAGTCTATAATCACAAGGCATGAAACAACACAATGCCCACAAAAAGTGCTTTATTTGCATCCCTATATGGATACAGCCTATGGCAGATATTCAATTCCTGTAATCTGCCAGAAACATCAAACCTTGAAGGCAAACTCAGATAGGAAATGGGTCATTGACTCACCCTTCTGGCTTGATAATAATAAAACTTAGCACTTATTTAATTCTTTACACAAATTAAACAATAAATCAGTCTTCACTACGTGACTAAAACCCACAGACATCCCAGTTTTAGAGATGGAGGAGCTGAAGAAGAGGAGGTCAGTGCTTTGTCCAGCAAATCTGCCGATGATTCTACAATTAGCATTCCTGTTTCCCTGGTCCCATGTGAATGTGGAGGCTTGGAGAAGTCTCAGAAGCATTAATTATTTAGGGCTGGTGCTCACACTGGAAGAAAGGCCATTTCACAGTCATGGTTGGTCCTGACATTGCATTTATGATCTGTATAAATAATCTGCACTCTAAATAAAGTCACATGGCATTGAGAATTCACTGTCTGTTTTTCACAGCAGGGAATAAGGGGCAGAACAGTTAAATTAATTTGCCATACTCTAGAGAGACTCAGCATCTAAACCAGAAGAGCTGAGAGCCTCTTCCTTTCTTTTGGTGACTGAATTCTGAAAGGGATCCCCACCCACTTCAGCCTCTTCAATGAAATATATGATCTTTTGAAGAATTTTTCTTGAGTTTATTTCCCAGCAGATTATGTAAGGGGTGACCTCTATTAGAGGCTGATGTACCAGACACATCTCCAGACAGGAGAGACCGGAGAGTGTGTGCATGTGCAGTTTGTGCATGTGTCGAGCTCTGATGGAGGGTGTCTCCAGCCAGACATCAGCACACTGCTACAAAGCACCAGAAGAACCCTCTCTCTGTCTGTGCTATGCCCTGGGGTTCAGCCCACTGTGGCTGGGGCTCATCTGAGGCTCTTTTGGTCAGAGCAGCCAGCTCAGGGCTCTCTGTTCTGGTTTTGGGGGAGATGCTGTCTATTTCCCATGGGTCCTCTGGGATAAGCTCACCCAGCCAAGGCTCCCCACACTGCTTGTGGCAATTGTTTTGTACCACCCAAAAAGGCAGCTTCCTCCCCACACAGAAGTGGAACCTCATGGATCTCCTGGAGAGTCTTTTGTCTTGGCTTTCTGCACAGTGACCTTACTCTTGGTTTCTGGCAGGCCATGCTTGCTGTTCCCAGCTTTAGTTGTGCAAAGCATCAGTAGATTAGAGCTGGAAGGTCCTTCACTGGGAGAAACAGTTTGGGGTTTTTTACCACGAAGGTAAACCACTCATTACTACTCACAGCAAGTGCTCACAAATGAGAGCTAAGTGTTCAGAGAGCAGCTTCCTATATTTGTCCCTCTGAGATGAAGCCATCCCTGACTTGAATTTTCAGACCTACAGGGGACTCCTCAATATACATCTCTCTAAAATGTATCCCCTATATCCACACAACTGAATTTCTATATTCCCATCAGTTCTTCAGCTCTTTCACCATGTGATGAAGGCTATTACAGACAGTTAACTAATATGTGACACACTTGTGTTTCCTTCCAAAATGACAATTTCCATTTCTTAACTCTTGAGCGTTCCCATGTTTATTCTCCATTTGCCTGCCTTCTGATCACTTCTCTTTGTCTTGCCACATCTGTTTCTTTTGAGTTTGATAGGTTTGACACCAGTTTGTTGGACTGATGATAATTGTACTGGATGGTTTCATGCCAAAGCCCATATTTGACAGCAATGTGCTAAAAAAAGATACCACAGCAAAAATAGATTTGATATGCAGGATACCCTGGCTAAGTGCATGACTTCTTTAATTGAAGGACAAAAGTTTCTAATAACACCTTCTTACAGAGACTCCATCTTCTAATATGATCTGTCATTGAACAGATCTGTGCTTTTGACAATGAGAACACCTCTCAACATTTCCATTTGTTCTTCTTTTGGGGTTAGGATAAACTACCTGAGGCCCTTCCTCTTCTCACGTGACTTTCACACATGTTTTTTATAAGTCTTTCAGAACAACTTAAGAAATGTCCATCTCAGTGCAGTCAATAAAATGTCACCTAGCCTTGAGAACCTCCTCTTAAATTCATAGTGGATCTGCTGAGTTACCAGCATGAATTTCATTGCCTTGCAGCATGTGGGGTCCCACCTTTCAGAATGTGGTCCACATCCTCATCTGGATGTTGTGGTGACTTCTGCTCAGTAAAATTCAGTTATTTCATTAGATGATAATGTGGAGAGTACCAGAAGGAGACATTGTCCATCTCACTCTTGTCACATTAGTTTTAGGGAGATTCAGATCCTCTGCCCCAATCCAGTGTCAGAGCAGCATGTGGGGTGGTGGCTGCCTAGTGCTGGGACTGTGGGCACTCCCCATGGAGGTCTGTCAGGGCAGGACTTGGTAGCCAGGAGCCATCTCACCCCCAGCCAGAAGCAAGTATCTGGGTCAGCCCAAGCCCCACACACCAGGCAACTCCATGGGGACAGGGACAGTGTGGTGTGGCCAGACAGATTAGAAGCCATGGCCTCAGGTGAACTGCAAATTCTCAGGTGTTCTCTTCTTGCTCTGTTTAGCACCCTATTGCTCATGAACTCTATTTTCATGTGGCACTCAGCATCTCTCAAATTAGTGCTCTGTCAGATGAGAACCCCTGAGAGCATCCCCCACCCAATAGAATGAAAACCACAGTGCAGTGCTGCAGACATAGTTACTGCCAGAAAAGTCAGTGGGTTTGCCTGCTTCCCTCCTGGCACACACTGCTTGCCTACATGCAAACAAGTATGGGTTAACTTCTCTCTGCTTCTAGACATGTGCTTTAGATTTCCTATTTTTCCATCTGGTTTCCTTTCTTCCTTCAACAAATAGTTCACAGCCAAGGAGTGCGCATAATTTACATTTGGGGCCAAATGGGTTAAGAAGGTTAAGAAGCAGAGCAGAATCTGCTCAGTTCCTCTGGGCTGTCCCTACAAACTTTAACATTGCCTTGTTGTATTTTTTGGACCAGCTGGAATGATTGTCACCCAGCCACTGCACTGTTGTCCCTCAGTTGGGGTTTTGGTCCTTGCCCAGAGAGCCAGACCCAAGGAGCACATGGAGCTGAGATGCACCTTCTAACCTTTGATGCCATACTGAGCAGGAAAGGGTGCTAGGTGATGGCTTGCAAAGCTGCTTTTTTTTTTTTTTTTGGACAATTTATGGGCTTTTACAGAACTTACAACAAAGAAGTTGTGCAAGATTTGATCATTGGTCAGGTTAACCTATGCATTTCTGCACATGCTCTGAGGTGATCCCTTTTTGTTGGCGTTCATGTGCTCTTGTCACTCTTGTGTTACCTTGCTGTGATTCTCCCCTTTGAGGACCACAGTGCCATGGCTGATCTCTTCACAGACCTAGTCCATTCTGGGTCCATTGTTTTCATGCATGATATGTTGGTCCAAGAGTGCTGTCAGGGTGAACTCATGGCACAGGTTGGTCACCTGTAGGAAGGAACTGCACTGTCTCCCATTCACTGTTTCACTGTGTCATTTCTTGGTGAAATAGGTGCAACCAAGGAAGACTTTTCCTTCCCTTAGGTCAGATGCCATCCTATCTTCACACTCAGAGTGAAGAACTGCCTGCCACTGTGCAAGCTCAAGAGAAAGAAATTACTGAGTCATGGCTTAGGCTCCTGGAGGAGGTCCTAGAGAGCCATGGGAGAGGTGAGACACCCTCAGAGCAGCCCCACAGCCCTTTGGAGAGCTCAGCACGCTCCCTTATCTGCCTACAACCAGGACAGCATCCCACCCAACGGCAGCTCCATGATACTGCTCTCCCAACAGAAATAGAGTCCAGGCCTGTGGAGGAGGCTTGGTGCAGATATTCTGTCTCCCTCTTTCAGCAGAAGACCACCCAAGATAACCACAATCTCTCCATGTCCATGGTTGCCAGAGTAGTAACAACAAGTGCTGTATATGGAGTGTCAAAAGAGAGGGAGAGAGAGATGACTGGATGTCACAAAACAAGTGACACAGAGATTCAACATGTTGCATCACACAAGTTTAAAATAAGGTTTTTTCTTCTATCTGTTCTATTGCAAGCCATAAAACTTCTTTGTTTTCTGTGTTGCTGAGGAGAGAATCTCCACTGCCATTTCAATATGCTGCAGTGAACTGTATTAATGTGCAATTAATTGTAGAGATTAATCATCAGGCAGTGTTATCAGATGAACACCATGACATACACGAGCACAGGCTAACCCCTGGTTCATGCTTTGGCAGGCTGAGGAAATGATTCTTGTGTGGCTGAGCCAAGCTCTCAGGCTGGGTGGCCCACATCTCAAGGGTGACCTTGCTTCTTTCATATGCTGCATCCACTTGATTTCAAACACATGAAGTACCTCAGCAGTCCCAAAAACTATGTCATCTCATCCAGCATTTCTTTCCAAACAAAACTCCATTTATGAAAAAAGTTCTGCTCCACCTGACATCACTGAGCATCCAGCTCTGTTGCTGCACCTCTCATACACATATTTTTGGAGTACAAGGCTATGATTTCACTACAGACACAGCTCAAAACTCCATGGTTTGCCAAGCTGAATGACCTAATACAGCTGGATCAGCCCGAACATTGAACAGGGGACACCAACACCCAGGCCACCCAACACATCTGGCAAACTCAACTAGCTTTTCTCTCTGCACCGTCTTCCCTTCACAGAAATGTTCTCCTCTTTTCTGGATCTGACTTATACATGGCAAGTCAGCAGCCATACTGGGCCAAGAATAGCAATGGGATTTGGGCACTGGTGTCCTATGAAGTTGTCTTAACCATAACCTTGTTTCATTGTGTTCGTACCATTAGTGGGACCAAAATTGCCCAAATGCTGGAACAACCCTCTTTTGTCTTCATGTGAAGAACACACCTGCATTCCTAAGAATGCCCATGTGTGCCAGATCAAGGATCCATCTATTGCAGGATCTTTTCCCTTCCTGGAAAAAAAAGAGATGCCAAGGAAGAGTATAAAAGGACAGGCTTATAAAACTGCTGCTCCAGGATGTTCTTCCACCCTTCATGGATATCCTGGAGCAGAGTTTGTGGTTTCGTATTTAATAACTATCAATGGATAATTCTTCCATGAATTTGAGCTTGTGTAAACACTGAGCACCTACTACCTCTGGCACCACTGGGTCCCACACCTTTACCTCCTCCCTGGGAGCACAACTGCCTCCTTCCCTTTGCACTGACCTTGCCATCTGGGAGTTTCATTTGGCATCCCCAGATTCTGTTACTGGAAGATACAGTGATCCCCTAGGTGCTTTCTTCCTAGCAGTCATGACTTTGCGGATTTGTATCTCATCCCCCTCCAGCCATCTCTCTTCCCAGTCTATTCCACCCCCTGGACAGGAGCCATTCCTTACCTTTGATAAGCCCTGTGGTCTTTTCTATACTTTTCCAGCACTGCTATCCACACAGGAACATTAGAAAAACCTTACAAGTTAGAAGGCATGCCCACCTATGGACAACTACCCCGAGCCAGAGGAGCAAACTCTGAATGGCTACCCTCTTCATGCTGAGGGACAATCCCATACTTGACTCCTGGCCCTGTCCCCTGCTTACCCAGACTCATACTTCACTCTCTGGCAGAGCACAGCCATGGTACCTTTCTCTTTGTGTCCTAACCCATGAGATTCTTGTCACCAGCTTGGTCTGTGTCCTGCTGCACAACCATGTCAGGCATGTGGCTGCTGTGGGAAGACCAGAGGCT
Organism: Cisticola juncidis; assembly: GCA_013400215.1. Taxonomy (NCBI): domain Eukaryota; kingdom Metazoa; phylum Chordata; class Aves; order Passeriformes; family Cisticolidae; genus Cisticola; species Cisticola juncidis. The sequence continues at coordinate 1,350,486 of VXBR01001239.1, read as the reverse complement.
GATGCTCAGAACCACAAATGCAGAGGATGCCTCACCTTATTCTCCAAACAGCTTCACGAGGAGGAGCACCTCCACCATGTGAAACTCATTCTGTCTGGACTGGCACCAACAAGGACAGCTTCCCTGGGGATGCTGCAGCATCTCTGGCTGGTGAACAGGCTCCCACTGCCACCAGGGACCTGGTGCTCCCACCTGCCCAAGCCCTGGACCAACACTAAAAGGTTCCAGGCAGCTTCTCCTCTGGCAATGGACTGAGAATTATGAAAAATCATCAAACACATGATAATATGAGTGCAGTATTTGGGACAGTGCAGTCATAAAAGTTTCAGAGAGAAGAACTGAGGCCAGTCAGCCTAAAGCTCCTGATAAAAATCCAAAGAACTCGGTAGTTCAAGAGGCTGAACAATAGCAAAGCAAAGTTGGCCAGCAAAGTTCAGTGTCAGCTCATGGAAAGTGGCACACAGCTCTGAGTACACGCAAGCAGCAAGAGGCTTTTCTTTGCCATGGAGAAAACATAACTTAGAGCCATGGCTCTCTGAAATATGACCTTGGTGTGTGATGTGCACACAATTATTGTCACCAATGATGAATAGATTGTGCAGGTCCATGAAACTTTTCCAGAAAGGTAGCAAGCATGAATACAAGTATGGAAGAGCTTTGCCTTGAGGAAAGGGTAAATGGTACTGGAAAACTGAGTGAAATTTCTAAGATGATCCTGTGAAGGAGATGGTTAAGAGAAAATATTGAGCAAGCATTATCATGAGGCGAGAATTAAGGTCCAGCAGGAGAAATCATCATGCAACAGGTCTGGACCAAACAAAACCATGTTATTAGCCATTGACTAATTGTATTGTGGAAGTCATTACTACATGCTTCTGTAGAGCCCAGAGTGGGGTTCTATGCAATTCCTTTGTGACTGAGAGACAAGTTCATGGGGGGCAGATTCACCCATTCCTATGGGTCAATTGTCTCATGCTCCACAACAGTGAGATTTGGACAGCACTGGGTGGTTGTAACAAGATGTTTCATATATGTGTCCATGAAAACTCTTCACCTGAGCATTCACTTGTGATTAGGCAGATCTCAGCTTTGATGGCCAAAGGCAGTTCTTACACTCCCATGAGTCACTTTGCGATCAGCAAAGCAGCATTTTAACAAATGCTTTACTAACTCCAGTAAAAAGCACTGCAAAGACATTTTTGTCTAGAGCTTTGCTCCTTCTTGTCTTGCACCAAGGATCTTCAGGTAAACAGTTCCATACTCATCTCAGCCTCGCCAGCACAACTTTGGCTGCATAATGAAAAACACAAGCAAACAAATACAGACAACTTTTCTCCAAAGCCAGCATGAGCTGCATGTGCCAGTGCTGGTTTCTATGTTGGCTTTTCATGAATGCACACAAACAAGTAAATGATTGCATATACACAGACAGGTCTGTGGCCAGGAAAGCTGCACTCATAACCAGACAGCCAGGAGGAAAGCAGGGTAGGGTGGAGCAGAAGTCTGAACACTGCAGGGAGACAGCAGGAGCCATGAGCTCCTGTCTCAAGAATTGCTGTGGGGAGCAGCCACAGAGGTTTTAACACTATCTGTCTCTGTTTTGGAGAACAGGGAAGACAGGAATGAGGAGCCATGTGCCAGAACACTTTAACAGTCTGTTTGCTCCAGCATAACCCCAGCCTGATGGTGCTGCCCTTCCACACCATCCTCTTGAGCCAGCTTGTCCCACACCTTCACTTTGGGAAAGTCCTATATCGGAAAACTGAGAGCCACCAAGTGGCAGAGAGGACACTATGTGTGAGGATTTTGGCACTTGAAACTTCTGCCATTTTGAAGCACTGAGGGAATGTACTGGTGTTCTCCTGGCTGGATTTTGGATGCATGGATTCATCATGGTTTCCAGGTGACTCGGTCACTAGGCAATCAGAAAACACCATGAATTGCACAGAAGAAAAGAGACTTTGTTGACATCTCAAATAAGCATGCTGCAGGCAGAGGGCTTACACTGGATTTCTTTGTCGCTTATGCCCACACTAATAACTGGACAGAATCTTTAACATGATCCCAGGCAGGGTTTTGACTGAGGCCATCTAGTGCCTGCCCAAGAGTTTCTTAGGTGCAGGCTGGGAGTTTGTGTGGGGGAGAGATCATTCCTCACACGTATTTAGGATGTGGCCACTGTGGTTTGGAAGCTAAGAGACCGTAGCAGGGAGGTCATGGTATGGTCTTGCCAGTCAGATCCAGGGGCAGAAGTCAGACCTTGCCCAAAGATATTGTTCTTTGAGTAGATTTAGCCCAGGAACTCAAGGCTCCTTTGGCACTTGAGCCAATTCATCATGCGTCACTCCATTTTTGCCTCTCCTGCATCATGCAAGGGCCAACAGTGCCAGTCATGCCTGTTGAGAGGTGTTTGCTTATTGCTACACTATACTAATGGATATGTGTCATGGAAAGCCTTGACCTTCCTTATTTAGCTTTTCTAAATGCATCATTTACACTTGTGTGCACTTGTTTTTTCCTGCTCAATGTTAAAGTTCCTTGTTTCCACATGGAACCTATTTGTGCTAAGATTTCCTGCCTTTTTGCTGAGTAGTTTTGACCTCCATTCACTAAATCAATAATCTTCCCAGAACTTCACCACAGCCTCCTGACTGCCCCTGCCTTTTGTTCCAGCACTTACTTTTCCACAGCACTTCAGCGACAGCTTACCTGTAATTTTGCTGAATTATATGATTACAGCATTGCTCTCAAATACAGATTAAACAGAGTATACCTTCAGGGGGTGCTTCTGCTCAATCCCTAACCCAGCCATTTAACTTGACAAAACCCACTTGTGTTGCAGTCAGATAATCTCTTTCTTGCCCCAGGCAGGCTTGCAAAGTCAGGTCTGGGACCTGGTGGGCGGTGTGCTCTTCTGTCCAGCTCCAAGGGTGACATGCCAGTTATCAGATCTTCTGTTACACCCTGTGGAGAGAGCAGAGCCTTGCAGGAACAGCCTCCTCCTGGAAGATGTGTCCAGGGATGGACATTGGCTCCTTCAGTCTTTTCTAGTCTTCTCCAAAAATTTCCTGTATTTCCAGCAGCTCACAAAACAAGCTGGCAAAGAAAGCATAGACAGGTTCATGGACTTCAGCTCACAGAAACAAATGCATTTCCATAGTTCAGCTTTTTTGACTGTATGCTCAAACCCAAAACCAGATTTCTCAATTGAAAAGGAAAACATAAAATTACAAACATTTCTCAGGATATTTATTTTTCCCCAGAATAACAAATGAATGCTTTTCCTTGAGTAGACTGCTTTCCTCTTCGATTTAAGAGGGGAAAGAGACCCTCAGCCAAAGGTTAGATCTCAATTCAGATCTACAGAATGGCGCAGTTTCCATCTTTGTTTGTATTTGGGCTTGTCTGGCTTCCTCGGGTGAAACTCCTGTTCCAAATTTGCACAGCAAACATCAGCTTTACTATTGTGTTTTCTGCTCTCCCTTTGGCAAACCACTTGCTGGAAATCAGCACATCTAGGGAGATCAGTCCAAACTGCCATGGGAAACTGGCTATTTTTTTTAAATACATGATACAGATCAGCCACAGGTTATTGCCTAGATCACTAGTTCATGGTACTCATGAGATCAGACTAGGTCATCATGAAGGTGCCTTCTGGCTTTCAAATCTATCACCCTAAATAATGCACTAATGAAGTAACATGGAACAAAGCCACATTTGTTCATGTGTAAGGCATGTTACTGATGTTTCTTTCAAAAGATGGAGCAGTGGATTGATGCACTGAATTTCACCTCTAGGGACTCTGACTTTGGTTAGGAGACAAATGAGTTTGATAGCATCAGGTAAATACTCAGTGGATATTTGCCTCCATCCCCCAAACCATCCTGCAGTTTGGCAGGAGCAGCAGTCTGTGCTCACGAGACGTCTCGAGGTGCTCAGGGCATTGGCAGTCCTGTGGGAGGAAGCATCTGGCTGTGCTGTGCCTGGAGTTATCCAGGGCTCTCACACTCCCACTTCCCCAAGCATCAGCAATGCTCTACTTCCCAGAATCACTGCAAAGAAAACACAAAATTAAAGCTGAAAGAAGGGGAAAAAGATATTTTTTCGGGTTCTTGAAGTGAACCAACACTGGAGATTGGCTGAACTACATACTGTACATCAGCTTTGATGCATTATTAGAATCGTGAACACTTTCAGTGTTTCAAGGAAAAGATTTTTTCCAGGCCCAAGATCAAAGCCACAGCTAAATAATGTTGGGTTACAGAGCAGAGGACTTTCAAATGCCTGGTTTTGACTGCTTTTGTATCTAACAATGTTGTGATAGGACCAGCTCTTTTTTGCAAGGCACAGTAACAACAATGTAAATCAAGCATTAACCAGAAGTAGACAGCAAATTATCTACTTTTAAAAGAAACTTCTACTGGAGCTGTTTTTTAGGGAAGGAAAGAAGGAGTTCTGTTTTTAATAGCATAAAAATACTTGTCCAGGAGGCGCCACTGTATTTTTGTCCCAAAGCATAACAATGTTAGATAAAAACCAACAGCCCTGAAACAGCTGATAAAACTACATATGGGGATGTTTTGACACAGAGCTGCTAGGACACAACTGAGAGTGAATCCTTACTCTAGTCTGATGTTTTTAGACTCCTTGCATAAAGTACTCATGCCAAAAAATGAGAGAGATGTACTAGTCTGTGCAAAATAAGAGGTAAGGAAAATCTGCCTGCCAAATGTGCCCATGTTAGATGGGACATTTCATTTCAGCAGTCTTCTGGACACAGAGATGATGACAGAGCAGCTGAAATCGGTAGTGAAGCAGCACATTCACAGCAACAGGACTGTGGGAGCACAAACTAGGAAATTAGACACACAGAGATAGGTAACCCTTCTAAAAATCATACATTCAGTCTAAACTGGTTGTATATGTTCCCTCTGTAGGTAAGGCAGAGAGGCAAACACCTCTGGACAGTAAGTCATCCTGTCCTAAGACAGGTGCTTAAGGCAGTTGCTGAACTGCTCAGCAAAGTGCAGTTTTTTCCTCCTTGGCTCACAGAGCCAGAAGAATTCATGGAGCCAAGACACCTAATTTCCAGGTGGTTAAGGCAGAGAGAGGCATCACCCCACAGCTAACTCACATAATCATCATGACTCCCCTTATGTTTCCAGACAGGAAGAACAGCCAAATACTTTCAGTCTTGGATATGTTTATATGAAGAAACACAACAAGAAAGAACAAAAGTAAGGTCTTCCTCCAGGACACGGACACAGTTTGTCTCTCTTCTGGAAGGATTCCAGTGAAGAGAGTGAAATGGCTGCCTTCCTGTGTTCTGGACTGCCTTAGTTTTCTGCATAAGGTTAAAACAGCCTTTTGTACAGATTCTCCCTTGCCCATGGATGGTTTTGCTATCTGAATGATGGTCCCATAGATTTCTGCAGAAAAAGAAATCTAAAGATCTGCTTTCTCCACGAATTGCAGACTACTATAATTTTGGGGCAAATTCAATGGATGCCACAGAGAAGATAATCCAGAAGCAGGACAAACTCTCCTCTTAACCCATTCAGGAAGCACAGGCTGTTCTGAGGGTGATCTTTTCACTGTCAAACTTCAAGATCAAAACCATGGCTGAGAAATGCATATATTTTTAAAGTGCCCTCAATGCTAATGGCCATCTATAAAAGATGATGTGATTTGCACCCCTCCCCGTGCAGCCAAACTGGTGGGGTTTGAGTAGCAGGCACATCAGGCCTGGCCATTACCATATAAACTGTAACTATGGTGCAAGTGATTCCCAACCACCAAAGATCAATAGGAGGGTCATTATGACTATATATTATTGCTGAGCCTGATAGTCAGACCTATGTTCCTCCAAATTTCTCCATCATGCTGAACTTCTCAGCTCTGCTATAGAGATCCATTCTCCTTGGAAAAGAAACCAAACCCTGCTGAATGGGCTGCTAGATCCCACAGAGGAGAAGGTCAGCAGCAAAGTTTGTGCCTGCTGATGACACCCCTTTACAATGAGCACAGATGGACACAGAAAAGAATATTCAGACAATAAAAGGCTGGATTCAGTTTATTCACGAGATGGTGTTTGCTTCTTTCTTGACTGAAGCTTTAACATGCACGTCAAGCAAGGCCAGAACACTTCAGAAATACAGCTCCCATTGTAAGAATGATGTCAGGAAAGCATTCATTTCTTTATATGTTTATATGATTATATATTCAAATATATGCATACATATTTGGCTAGAATGAGATTAACTCATAAGACATGACAGGCCAGAAAAAGTGAACCTATATCTGTACATCATATACTTATGAATGTACAAATACACTAACCTGTATAAATAAATGCAGAGAGAATAAAAGATGAAAAAGGACATGATGAAAATCAAGACAGAGGCAAAACAAAGAATGGCAAGAGACAAGCAAGAAATCCATGGAGCAACTGAAGATGTACACGTGATTTACATTGTACATCCTATCTAACCAGGATGCTCTTTCCATCAGAGAAGGGAACAGAGGGAACAGTGTTGAACACTACAGGGCCCTGATTCAGATACAGATCTGTGAGGCCTTACAGCAATGCTCAAATGAGGTGACTGAGAATGGGGACTGGACTGCTCTTTTGCACAGCCATGGATCAGGAACAGCCTTGCTGGAGCCAGTGAAGTTACTTCAGAACTGTACAAGTGCAAGCAGAGATAAAGCTGTCTGAGGATTTAAGTAATCCTAGAAAAGGATTTGGTCAAGGGAAGCAAAGCAAAAACAAAGGAAGAATGTGATCATTTTGCTTCGTACTCTTTGGAGTGTTATGTCTTTTACAAGGGAGTAACCTAATCCACATTTATAGCCATGTTTTTCTTCCACAATTTACTCCAGAGATTTTCTTTAAACAATAAATAGGAAGTACTCTCACATACAGCTGTGCAGGATATCTAGTTCACAAGCCATTTTTCCAGGGTGGGAGCTCATCCGTTAGGCATCACAGTCATGGAAAAGAAAATACCAAATGTGATGCAGGAAGCAACAGTGCTGGCTTTCTCATTTAGCATCCATTCAATACCACAGTTGGACAAGATATCCCTAGGTGACTACCTGGGTGAAAATGAGATGTGTTCGAGCTACTTTGACCCAGGGAAAGTGACATCAGCCTCCCAGCACTGGTCCTGTTAACCTTTGTAATGAACTACTCGAAATAAAATGCAGATCACCTGTAGCTGCTCTGCAGCAGCACTTATTCTTGGAGATCATTCATTAAGAATGTGCCTGGTAACTTTGACGCTCCTAAGATGATTTTCAAAAATGTCCTGATCTGGACAGAGATGCAAAAAATGTGAGACAGGTTTAGGCACTAGTTGTCCAAAGCTTTTAATTGATATGGTTTGGCAGATGTCCTCAAGGGAAGCCTATCCACAACAAGAGCATTAAAATCAGCCCAGAGCACATCTTCACTTGCTTTATCCACTTTTGCAAAACATCCCTATGTTTACAACTGTGTCTACTTCCAGTGAGACCTGGCTTCCAGTATCACCAGGCTGCTTGAGTATGAGCTCTTTTCTTGCACACAGAGAAGAACATCCTGGCCATGAGGCTATATCATGTCCCTGGCATTAAGGGGGCAGAAAGAGGTAAACATATTTATTTATATGTATATATTAAAGCTGGGCCACATGTGGCTTGGGCTGCAAGTCTCATAAAGTCAGAAGATAACAAGTGAGAAGCAGCCTCATCATCAGAGGACTGAAATAGATTGTGCTATACCCAGAGACTGATTAAACTGAATTGGAAAACACTAGATAGTAAGCTGGATCTCTTCCTGAGCTCTGCCCAGCTGGTCTCTATGAAGGGATAGAGGTGAGTCTGAGTCAGCTGAGTACCTACCTCCCTGAAAGGAGCATAGCTTACATGGATGTGCTTTATACAAGTAAGATTTTTAAAGTCTAATGCTGTTCTGAAAAGCAAAGAGAGGAAAATGGGATGGTAGGTCTCCAAGTTGATTCTCTTGGTGACTCAGATCAGATATGCCCTCCTTGCAGAGGAAAAAGAGGGGAAGGTTCTCCAGTTATCTTCATCTGTGGTCAGATTGGTTGTTTTATACTGTGGTCATTAATTATGCCTGCTTTTGCCCATGGAAAACAAACACACATTTATTAAAGAATCATTCTGATAATGCAGTGAAGGACTAAAATTCAGCTTTCTACCTATTAAAGCAGGGGCAATACACCACGGTGAATATTACAAAAAGTGAGTGGGTATATACTGATATAGTACAGTGATCAGAAGTTAGCACTCTGAGCATATATGAATCTGATGAAAAAAAGGTTATTTTCCTTAGCCATATTCCCAGGCACACTGGAATTATACAGTAATTTCAGAAAATCTTCAGGTTAAGCTGTGGGTTTTCTTTTCTGGGACGTCTTTGTCTCTTTGCAGTTTCACAGTTTGCATGAGCCTGTGACCCCATGCACAGAACAGATGGAGGGCTGAGTCCAGATGTTTTTAGCTGACCTTGTTTGGCAGGAGCACTTCTGATGTATCCCTTTAAATTCGGTTGTTCATTCACCAAACAGATGGTGGTGGCTCATGCACCAAAACATCCCATGCTTTTTCTTGCAGGAAGTGACCAATGCTGAGCATCTTGAGTCTCACAATGCCACCACAATGCCACCACTATGCCACCACAATGCCATCATACCAGTGACAGGGTTGGCACCAGAGCAGCTGGCTGGCCCTGAGCCTGGTTTCACTCTATCTACAAAAGAAGAGTTTAACCAGAAGAAGAAAATTCTGGCACTCAGTGCTGGCAAGCACCATGGCATTATTTATTATTTCATGCATTTTCTATCTTCTGCTCATACAGTCAGTTCACATCACTTTTGTCTTCCAGAGATAAATCAAAGCCCAAAATGGGCTTCAGACCAAATTTGATGAAAAGCTGCTTAAACAGAGCATGAATTTGCCCCTCTACCTTTGCTCTGATTTAAGGAAGCATGCATGCCCAGATCATTTCACCTGAGGTAGTCAAGCATTAATTAATTACATAAAAGCATTTGTGAACCTGTTAAAACTATCTATTAGATGAGCAGTGCTGCTATCTCCACCATCTCTCTAAATGTTTTAATTAATTTGGGGGAATTTACACATGCACATTGTTTGCCAAATTCAACAAAATTTGCTTTACAAACTAATAATAGCATTTGCTTTCACTGTGGAGTTATGCAAGCTCTGTATGTGCATGCAAGTGGAGGGTGCTGGTCACAGCACATAGCTGGGTGCTGCTCAGTGATTTACCAAGAAACCAATGTTCTCATCAATATTAGTTTCATATTTCTGTCAGTAGAGGTGCACCATGCATGAAAATGTGTGTGCAGCATCTGACCGGACCAACCCATCAAATATAGTCCTTTGTTTCCTTTCTTTTTTTCTACAGGCTGAGAAAAAGTGCAGTTTGTTCTCTCAGAGTGATGCAGAGCTGTCAGTGAGGCCTCAGTGGCTTGTGCTGTCCTGTTTTTCTGCTGCCAGTTTCACACTGCATTCAGAAAACACAACTTAATGGCACATCAGTGCTCAGCTATTGATGTTGATGGATGGCTGGTGCATGATTTTTAAAGGAAAATTACTGCCCTTTTTGGCAGACTTTGAGAGGATAACTCCTTAATTAGGCAGCTTGAAAAGCAAAATAAAATCCTAATCACCTTCTGTGGATTAGCACACAAGATGAGAAACAAAGCCTGCATAAATCTGAAGAAACTTCACTGAACAGGGCAGTCAGTTCAGTCAGAATGTCAGTTCAGACCACATCCCAGCAAAGTCCTGATCCTCTGCTGCTCCAATGGCATTCTCCTCCACTTGGACTAGACAGCAGAAAAGCCCTCACCATGGAAGTTCCTCATGCACCATCACAGGTGTCTATGCCCAGTTTCATCACCTGCCCCAAAGGCTTCATGCCCGGATAGGGGGACAGGGAGGTATCCTGGAGCATCCCAGGGGCCCTGGCCTCCAGCACCTGTAGCCACAGCCCCTCAGTGGTTCACAGTCTTCCACAAATCTGTCCTCATCCCACCTCTGCTGGCTGAGGGAAAGGCATTTCCAGCAGCATTCAGACACTCAGATCCTGGATCTTCAAAGCTGTAAGGCTGTGTTACACCGCAGCTGGAGCTGGAATGCCCCTACACTTGGGGTTTTCTCCAGTTTTCTACATCACTCCAAATCCATCTAACTAAACTGATACAACTTTTCTTGTATAGACAAGACCTTAATCTCTCAATTTAATCTGCTCTTGCTATTGTTCCTCCTGGCCTGGGCCTCCTGACAGCCCAGAGCACTGAGGTGCTCAGCTTCCTGGGGATGAGCTGGGATCTACCTTGTGAGTTCATTTCCACTTGTGGCTGGCGTTGGACTTGCACTCCAGCTCCCTCAGGCACTATTTGTTCCGACAATTTTTCCAGCCCATTATACATTCAAAATGCATCTCCTTAATTTATCTCCTTCCCCTGATGCTATCTTTCCCATGTTCCTTGGTGATTTCTTTGTCATGACAACCACTTTTGACAAAATTCTCCTTTATCCAGCTGTAGCAGGCACAATGAGGTTTGGTGCACCACATCACACTGTAGGTCTGTCAGATTGCATCTCCTGTCTTTGACAGGCTCTGCAAACCCATTTTTAGAGAAATGTGGGGAATCCCATCCCATCAGCAGTCTGTTAGAAGGTGATCGGTGCTTCACTGCCTGCCCAGCACTGCCTACTTGCTGCTGAGGGCATCTGCATGGCTCCCATACAGATCTACCACACTGGGCAGCTCTGTCATTCATGATAAATCCACAGCTGCTTGTGCACATAACATGGTGCAATTCCAAGCAAGGACTGGCTTAGTTTTCCCTTTTTCCTTACAATTGCTCACTCAACCCAGACCCTTGCTTTCCTCTGCAAACCACTGAGCTCCCACTCCAACCCAACCTTCACCTCTGCAGCTCCTCACAGCACTGCAGCCCCTCCAAATAAAACATAGCACAGAGGAAAAAAGAGAAAAGAATAGACTCTGCAAGAAACAGGAGCCCAGAAACAGCATTTTGGGGTCAATGACCTTCTGGTGTCCCCTGCCTGACTGGGGGAAATTGCTGCAAGAAGAAATTGGTATTTATTGCATTAGTTTGAAGTCCTATGCTCCCAAGCCTGTTGACTGGCATTGTTTCACTGAGCAGATGACCCTGACTGTATTAGAATGAGGTCAGGGTCCTGCTGGAGGTATCACTCCAGGTGACCACTTAGCTGTGCCCTGCTCTGACCTCAACATGGATAAACCAGAGGAGACAGCAAGTGGGAGTCAGCATCTGCCTGGGGTCAGACACTGCTCTGGTGGGAGCTAGCAGTTGTGTTTTATAGAAGCTCTGTCACAGAGGCTCAAGACCAGGTCTTCTAAGCCTAGGTTATTACAAAGTGTAATGATCAGAACCATAATCTTAAAATCAGTCTGTATTTATGCAAACACCTTGCTTTCCTAGCCTGCCTCAGTTCCTTTGGAATGTTTCCCAACAGTACCCACAACTAAGAGTGCAGATGATGTCTTCTGAGAGACAAGAAGGAATGTTTTCCATTTAAACAAGATTTGGAAATCAATTTGGAAATCAATTTGGAAATCTTCTGCCAGATGGTCCCCAAATCTAACAAGGCCTCCAATACAGGGCACAAATGTACATCTCTCTGTTAATAAAGGTGGCTCTTAGCATCCCATGGGAACATACTGCAGTATTCAGGACTGTGCAGGTACTGTTTCTCACCTGCAGAACCTCTGCAGTCCCCAGCAATGATCCATTTGTGGTTGCCCAGAACAGTCCCAACACGTGGCAGTGCTCACCCACCGTGGGTGTGTGGGTGTGTGTGTGTGCTGGGTCACATCCCCCTCCTCACACTGCCTCCCTGGCAGTCGGAATTTCACGTAGCATTAATGGCACCATTAATGACACCATTCACGTGAATGTGCATCTGTGCTTGACATACCGTGTAAGAGGAAAATACCAGAAGGGAAATTTGAGCAGACACATCTGCAGGATGTGCAAATCAAGCACAGAAATGAGGAATTTGGCAAGTCTCTCAGGAAATGATGATAGTGAGTTTTTTTCATCTCATGCCTTTTACTTGTTCAGCCGGGACACTATTTCCTATTTCAAGACATTTCCACACTGCATATCTGCTGGGAATGTAAACACAATCCAGGATTCAGCTACTGCTTTTTCAGGCAAGAAACATCTGCTTTCCAGTGTCACCACTGGCCAGACCCCGCTCAGGGAACACTTAGGGGAGGAGTGAGGCAGCCTGACATGAGCTGGATGGACTAGAGCTCCACTTTGAGCTCATGCTGTGTGAGCAGGGCAGGCAAACTCTCCCTCTCCTTATCTTACTTTCCATCCCATGCAGTTGGGGAATTAGACTTGGAATACTCCTCGGGATGACCTCTGATGTAGGCATGTTTGGCTGCTTCCACCTGCCAAGCAGGGCATTGCTCTCACCCTGTGAAGTTCTGTGTTTAGAAAAAGGTTCACACCTTCCTGCTGTGGAAAACACAAGGCACACAGAGGGAAGGGATGTGGGGACCAGAGGGGAGAAGTTTGGATTCAGTGGCTCTGGGGCCAGCAACAAAGTCAAGGCTTGAAAATGGCAAAGAGGGGAGAGCACATCTAAATCATGGGGATAAAAAGGTGTCATGACCTGCTCACCACTCAGGGTGCTGGAAATCATTGTGGTTAGTGATGCAATGGGCCAAGGATGTAATCTTTCCCATAGGAATTAATATAACTGAGGGTGGAATGAATGCATGCAGGGATTTACAAGAGGTGCACAGGGACAGCATCTGTGGTGTGGAGGATGGAGACAATGGGGACAGAACCATCGAGTAAAGCTTCTCAGAGGCTGACTATTAGGAACAGAAAGGGCTCACCTGCTTTTCTCATGAGGCTGACAACTTAATGTGTATCCCCTTGCAGGAGATACTATCCTATCTCTCCTGAATGATTATTTGTTTATTTTTGTCATCATCGTCCTCAGGTGAATAAATCCCAGTAAAGCCAATCAGGTGCAATGGATGGGAAAACAGATCAGTGATGAAAGTTAGCAGAGACTCATGGATGTTGAGACTCCAAAATTGCAGGCAGAGAAGGGCCAGGCAGCAGAGCATTGCTGTGCTTCCCAGCCTGCCTTCCCCTCTGCAATGGACCTGTTTTCCATATGGATAACCAGGTTTCCTAGGCCCTCAGCATCCCATATTCATTATTCCTTCAAGGTGGCAGCAAGTGAAGGAGGGCAGAAAACCCTTCTGCCTACATAGGATAGTGATGAAGAGTGAAGATGCTTGCTCTTGATGTCCCCCACAACTGTTTTATGAGGGGCACTTTTTACCCAGCATCACAGTTAAAACCCATATCACACAGCTGGCAGAGTGCAGGCTGTGCAGGTACTTAGAGTTTTTGCTTTGGTTTACAGCTTTTGCCATTAATGTCATCTCACTTGGTGCTCCCTGTGCTTGTCTCACTTTGGTGTGATGCTATCAGAACCCTTTGCTGTCCCTTTTAAAGAGGACTTGCACTGTAGACATCTGACCCTTTCCCTGACATTAGATCTCAGCTGCATTTTCTTCTTCTGTACTCTCTCCCAGTGCAAAGCTGTGCAGGGATGTGGTAACTTTACACTCCTTGAAGGTTTGGCCTTAAAAATTCACCCCAAAGGGCTGCTGAATTTGAAAAAAAAAAAAATTCTAAGATTGCTGTCAAAGCTGTCCTTCTTCCCCTCTGCCTGGTCAGTGTATGGGCACCTCCTTTGCTTGATGCTGCCCTCTCCAAGGTGGATGGAGAAGGTTGCCCCTTCTCCGTGGTCTAATTCTGCCTCACTGGATTATGGCACTGAGCTGGGTTAAGGAAAACATAGGATAAATTAGGACTGGTGTTTCTATAGATAAATTCATGATACAAGAATTTTCTGCCATTTATTATTACCTAGCAGATATCACCATGCCTTGCCACCTTAGCCAAAGCACACTGACTCTCCAGCTGACAGATTTTACAGCCAGGTACCCTAAATTTGAACTAGCATCAGTGCCTGTTAGATGGTGAGCTCTGGCCAGTGCCCAATCGAGTATCCCACAGATCATGCCTGCACTTTCTCAGACACCACAGAAACTGGGACTTGGGGTCACTGCTCCAGGCCCTTGATGAAATGGTCTTAAATAAGTTCTGGAGTTAAACATTTAACACAGCATTTCACACAGAGAACCCTAATACATCCTGTTAATTACCCACACAAGAATAAAATTGTGATAATTAGAAGATCAGATAATGGTGTCTGGGAAACACCAGAGCAACTACAGCAGAAATGTTGGTTTAGTAAATGAATGTGTGTTAAGCACCCTTAAATACCTTAGTAACAGCTGGGATGTGATTCCCAGTGCCAGACTCAGTGTGCTAACAGCAATGAAACACGTGGAGCTCAAAGGTGAAATGGATATTTTCACACTTTTTTTTTCTTTTTTTCAAAATTAGTGCAATGAAATCCTATAGAAAAGGGTTTTTCACTTTCTTTTTCAGCATGAAAGAGTTTACATTTTTCAATATAGTGAAAATCACTGACTGAGTTACTCTCCTCACTGTTACTTAACTTTACTTTCCCAAGAGGTGTGGGGAAAAACCCAAAAACCAGAGCAAGGAAGAGGAGAGGAGTGGCATCACTGCAGGAAATTGCCTTTAAAAAGTCACCAAAGAGAAAATGCCACAGTAGAAAGATCATGTGCTTTGACTTTGCTCTCAGCTCAGAAATCCTGTGGAGAAATAGCAGTAGGGAAATACATGAAGTGGGTAGGAATGAATCAAATGCTGTACCAGTAGTGGGCGAGTAGAGCACATCCTCTTACAGAGACAAGCTGTTGGAGCAGTTGCTCTTTCTGAAACACTTGGATCCACATCTGCTGGAAAAGTGAGCTGAACTCAGGCAATTACAAATCTGTTTTTGAAGCTTTAGCTGGACTGCTGTAGGTAATTCAGGAAAACAAAGTCTTTCCTGTCAAGAGGTCTGTATCCATAACAGCTATGTTTAGAGTAAGTATCTGTGGCTAAACCAAAACCAAATAATGACAATAGCTGCATCACTGGTTTTAAGCCTCCTTAAATAAAACCAAGGAAAGGAAGGGGTAGGAACAGCAACCACTGAAGCAAATGGAGGGGTTATCCATCTCTGGAAAAGTTACAAAAATGTTCATCACAATAGCCAAAGCCACTCCTGCAGACAGATTTCCGTCTCCACTTTGCCCCAGCTCCCAGCATGTCTGGCCACAGATGGGTGAGCTCCTGCTAGGAAGGACAACCTACCCTGTCTGGTTCCCTTTTGCTGAATGTGATACCCTTAAAGCTTGTCTGTCAGAGGAGGAATTACTCTTTAAGTCATTTGCTGGCTGCTGGCCAGGTCTGGCCAGGCCTGGCACTGTGGCAGTACTGGGAAAGGGCCTGAAAAACACAGCTCAGTTTTTAACCCAAATACTCTATAGATTCTGAAGGGGTTCAGAAACTACACAAGCAAACAAGCTGAAGAAATTTCACACAGTTCAGGACAAACCTGTAAGTCTATCATTGAAGAGGATGGACCAAGGCAAAGGATTTTGCAATTGTGTTCACTAGACAAATTCACTCTAAGGAAAGGATGCAGCCAGGAGTGTGTGTGCCTTACAGCCATACATGTACTAAGGTTGTTTGACTGCAGGGAGTCCTACTGTCACTCCTGGGAGAAACATTTTGTCTTCCTGTCCAAAGCCTGTTATTACATTACCAAGCTCTTTGCAAAAGAGGGAAAAAGAGTTCATTGTGACTGTTCCCCAAAGCTTGTGAAACCTAGGAAATGCTGAACAGCCTTTCTTCAGCACCTGTAGGTACTGCCTATAGGTTAAAATAGGAACATAATCTAGGGAGTCATTCAGGGTTTTTCTTAAATTACTGAAGGATATGAAGTTGCCAAGTGCTTGCTCTACTCCGGACATGCTTTGATAGCCAACTGGCAAAATCTTAGGATTATGGGATAGGGATCAAGCTTTTAATCATTCTCACCCTGTGTCTCCAGCCCATGATTTTAAAGGTAACATCAGTCAGGACTTAATTAAAAAGTGATACAATTTCAAACTTGTTAGCCAGTGTTTTGGGTTGGGTGAGACTGAAGAAAGGGTACTTTCCAACTAAGGATTTCTTCTGCTCAGCAGATTTCTGTCCAGAATATTTTGTCTACTGCAACATTTTTATGAGAGGCTACTGAACTAAAAATAGGCTTTGGACAAAGCAGCAGCATTTATGTATTTGTGAGGGTTACCTATAAATGGATCCAACATTCCAAGCTGTGACCTTAGTCCATAACCCTGTGGTTAACCCAGGGATTTCTCCTTGCAGAGCTCATGAACTCAGGCTGGTCAGATGCATCCATGGCACTGCCAAGGCTCTGTCACCCATGTCTCCTAGACCAAAGATGATCTTTGCAAGTTAAAGCCAACCCTTCACTTTGGACTGAAACATTCCTATGTAGTACATCAAGTGTTTTATTTTCCTGATGTTGCTACAGAAGAATGAAAATTGGAGAGTAATTTCAACAAAGAATAAAGCAGCAGGAGTAGTTCTGCTTCTTAAAAACTTAGTCCCCAGGCAGCTGTGGGAGATCTGAGAAGGAGACACCAGGCCAGTAGAAGGGAAAGGGACAATGTAATAGTGGTGCAGCCACATCACTGCAGTCTCTCCAAGATGAAAGATTTCATGAGTCAGGGGACACTGCCCTGAGCTCAGTGAATACCCAGGGGGAAACTGAACATACAACCATACAAGGGCTTACATATACACACCCATATATATATATATATATATATATATGTGCATGTGTCTGTGTCTTGTCTGCATCCATGTCCCATGTGTTTTTTTCATGGTATCTCTGTATGCACTGAATATCTGCCTAGAGTCTTTACAATGCTTGTTACGTCTCTTTCACACATCTCTGAACGTGTGAAATTCAAAGCCAGGGCTGAAACTTCCACTAGCCTGAGGCAACTGGGCCCTTTCCTAGGAAAGGGCTGTAGTAAGTAGGAAATCCAGTTTAGTCCCAATGCTAAAGTGAGGGAAGTAAAAGATGTTCTTGCACTTTCCTTAGAACAAGGAAAACATGAAGGTCCAGCACAGAGAATCCAAATACAAGGGCCCCAAACCCATCAACTTAAAAGAGATTTTGCAAGCCTCTATTCCAGCAACACTGGGAGATGAAGTGCTAGTACTCAGTCCCAGGCAGCAGACCTTGGGTATGTGCCCATCCTCAGGAGAGAGGCAGCAACTCAGAAAGTCCCATGCCCAGCATTTCATTTTGGCTGGCTTTGGAAGCCTCCAGCACAGCTTAGGGCCTTTCTGCATCTCTGTCCAGCAGTACTGACCGTGTGGGGTTGGGTATTTGCACCAGGCTGCCTTTGCAGGGCTGTGGCAAGGCTGCAGCAGCAAAGGAATGTGAGCCAGACACCTGCCTGATCCATCCCACCCCTCTTTTGGATTTGCTACATTTTTCTGGTGCCAGGAGGAAATAATCCAACCAAAATACCCTCATCAGTGAATAGGTTACCTCAGTCAAATGCTCAGAGCCAAGGCAGGCTCTTGGCCATGGCAACATCAACTTCTGTACAGCAGCCCTAGGAGTCACAAGGCACAGCACGGGAAGTGATCTCTCCTGAACTTGCAAAGTGTAGAACAAATTAGCCATTCCCATTAGCTACATAGGATCAGTTCAGTGGAAACATTTACCAGGCAAGTACCATCCACCCATTCTTCACTGATTTACCCCTTCTCAGGGAACTCCACTGTTTCCAGGTGGATATGTGATCACGGCACCACTTCCTACCCTAAAGTCATGTCCCTTGCCTGTTACCCCTACACTAAACCTAAGGCACAAATGAATTCTTTCACAAATGAATTTTTTCGAATTCACTGTGTTTCTGACAGGTGCCTGAGGTACTGCCAGCAGCTGTGTGGCACTGGGCTTTGGTAGTCGTACACTTCCCGTGTTACCCTCCTCAAATGAGAATTGCCTCTTGCTATGTCAGATAACACTGGAGTACAGAGAAAAAAATAACACTGTACCTGACCAACCCTTTGTCAGGAGTTACTGCACTTTTGTTTTGCAAAACCTAAGTTGTCTTTCAAGCTGCTTCTGGTACAACAGAACTTGCTGCTATTGCAGCCTTATGTAGGCTACTGGGTTATGATACAAGCTGGCAAAGAAACGTAAAGCAGCAAAAAGATCAGTGGTCATGAAGTGATGTCAGGGGTCTGGGGGCTCCAGCTAGCTCTAACCCCGGCCATTCCCAGACTGCAGCAGTCCAAGTCACGGTAGAGAGCAGAGGTGTCCTCTGCTCTCCTGGTCCTGGTCTCCTCGACATCTGGGTAAGAAGCAAGAGTCAGAGAAGGCTCCCTCAAAGGTGTTCATTCCTCAGGGTGTTCTGAGAGAGATAGAGCACATGGTCCTGTGCTTAACATTTTAACTGGGGGCAGAGGGGTGGGTGA
This sequence comes from Cisticola juncidis, assembly GCA_013400215.1. NCBI lineage: Eukaryota > Metazoa > Chordata > Aves > Passeriformes > Cisticolidae > Cisticola > Cisticola juncidis. Next base: position 1,331,929 of record VXBR01001239.1, on the reverse strand, counting down.
TGTGTCCTTGGTTAACACAGGGCAGGGTGAGGAAAGGTGGAGAAAGGGACAGAGGAGGAGATATCTTTGGATGGTTCCTGAGTGATGGGGGGTTGGGGGGAAACCAGGAATGAAACATTGGAGTAAACAAGTCCAAAACAGCCTAACAAATCCCACCATCACAATAAGGCACTAAGCAGCAGAAGTAAAATAGACTAATTAAAAGTCTTTTTAAGCTGTCCCATCATGGTTGTTTTATTTGAAAGCCATTTACTGAAAATGAGCATTTCCTCTCCAATTTGTGTTCCTTCTCAATGGATTATCAACTCATTGCCACAGTTTGCACTGCTTGCCTGCATATGTGATGTGCCAGAGCACACCTTTCAGGGCTACACCATCTGCACCAAAGAGGCAACTTGGAAATTCAGAGTTGAGCTTACTGATAGCTTACATGTTTAGTCCTGTCTGGAGCCACAGCTGCCCTGCATTTCCCCTTCTGGGTCACACCAGGGCCTCCACAGCCAACAGCACCATATGGCAGACTGCAACCTGCTGAAGAGGTGAAAGGTCTGGGAAAAATGTGGCACAAGAACTAAAAGCCTCCTCTTAGTAGGTGTCCCAGCACTTATTAGTGATCTCAAAGGGAAACCTTGGCAAAGGTTAAATAATCTGGCCCAGTATTTCTGGGGTCTCCTGTTACAGGTGCTGCTGACTTGGTCTTACATTAGAATATATGTGGAGTATTCCTGTGCAGCCTTCCATACCAAACACAAATGACTTCTGTTTCTGCCCTGAGTGAAGCCAAAGCAAACCAGATGCAGCCTGGGCTATGCAGTGGCAGGAGGCTCAGGACTGTGACCACAGTGACTTGGCTTCTCATTAGGCATTGGTTTGGCTGGTGACAGGAGAGCTTTTCCATGCTAAATCAATCTGCAAAAGACTTATACTCCCTTGGACTCAGATCCTCAGAGAGCCAGGATCATGTGCCTAGTGGAGGGTTTTCTGATCTGCCAAGTGCTTTGGTTTGTGGCTGTTCAGACCTCTGAGACAAAGGCATCTCTTTGTGAGTTTGCAAATTCAGAGACCCCTTTCTAAAATTCTTGCGAGGGTATTTTCTGCTGAGTGCTCTTTGGGGTAAGCAGGGACACTTCTCAGGGCCCTGCAGGAAAATTTCTCTGCTACACTTCCCCATGCAGAGGGCTTCTCCAGTGGTTGTAACCGTGACAGTATAGCACACAGTAAGCAAATATTCTTGTGAGCAAGACACATAATTTTGAGGTTTAAATCAAATTCTATCTAGAAGCCTATAAGCATCAACTGTCTAGATGACAGCATTACATAAAAGAAGCCTCAACATACACTTTTAATTATTTTGCAGTTCAGTAGCATCTGGAAACCTCAGTGGAGTCATGCTCCAGCATGCCAAGCATTATATTAATAAATGTCATGGGCTGGTCCTTACCCCAGAGAACCCAGTGTACACAGACAAGGCATATTCTAAGAAGGAAGCAGAGATGCAGAGACAGATGACAAGAATACCCCAAGGCCAAACAGTAGGTGGTTGGTGGGGCAGAGATTTCCCAGCACCATAATGCTTTCAGGCCTCTAAAGTCCTGGCTTTGTGCACCATCAATTGGCAGTGGTCAACCACAAAGCCTTGCTTAGTACCAAAAACTCAAATTATGCTTTTGCCTCACATTCCAGTACCTTTTTGGAGGAGATAGGAGATTTTTTCTTTTTTTTTCCCACCATAGTCTCAACATTTTTTTCCTGTTAAGGAGATTTCTGTAACTGCTTACAGAGACAAAAAAAAAAAAAAAAGTCAGGTATCTAGTTCTGTCCCCTTCATACCGTTGGGTGCACATTCCCCATGTGATGAAAATACAGGCATTCACCCAGAAGCAACATTTGTCTATCCACTCGCAGAATGGGACACCTGAACCTCTGTCTTGTGTCTCAGTGCATAGATAGAGTCCACACTGGCTGTGTACCACTCACTGGGTAGAAGAACCTGGATTTTTTAACTTTATCATTGTCTTGGGTTATGTAACAAAAAAAAAAAGTGTATTCTATTTCATCTGTTGAAACCAGCTGGATATATGGTTTTTTTTCCTTTATCTCTTGTAACTCCAGGGGGGAGAGGGGTGGAAGCCTTCTGTTAAGGGCCAGCTGTCAAAACCAGAGGAGGAATGTTCCCTTATCTCTTCCATGACCTACCTCCCTCCAGGGGGATATTNCAAAATTGTAATAATTTGGAGTGAGGGGGTTTTACATTCTCCATTCCAAAGGAAACTCCAGTTTTCCCAGACAGATACCTGTCTTTCCAAACCTTGGACAATCATATGTGTGTAAGACCTTTCAAAACAGAGCAGATATGAAGCAGACTTACAGCCAGTCAAAAGAATAGCAAACAGCTCCATGCCCAGCTTCAAAAACCTGATGGAAACATATCAGTCAGGTACAGGTGACTTGGAGATGACCCACCTTGTCCATCACAGTGTGTCCTGAGCTTTCTGCAGGCTGGTAACATTGCACTAGTCACAGACAGTACAGAAGGCAGAACAAAGCAGGGAGCTTCCTCAAGAAATGCAGGAATGCAGCAGCATCCATCCTGCAAGCATTCAGCCCATCAAATCATTTATCTTCTGGTAACTGATGTTTAAGAAAGACTGTTCCTGAAAAACAGCAGTGGTCCTGAGCCCTCTAAGTATTCTCAGTCTCTGGGTTCAGGGTCTTGAGTCAGTGCCTCACATTACACCAGGTTCACTGCCAAGGCATCAACAGGGGTCAAGTTAAGTGTAATTGCAAAGCTCTGGCCCAGCTCTTTGTAGATTTCTATGGCTCATGCCAGGGCCTGGGCAGCAAGAATCACCCCTTCATGTGCAACATAAAATAGTACTTTATCAGAATGTCAGGATATATATTAGTGCCACTCCACAGCTCAAACATACCAAAAAATTATTTGCTTTCTTTTGACATAAATACCAACCCAGTTGAAGCTTATTCCTTCAGTAGGTGCTAATGATACACTTGGCTTTCTGACCATGTTCTGGGATGAAAAGAAGTGTTACTAATTACTTACAATCAATGTATTATGTGGGACCTGGATGATTCAGTTGTTCATTTTCAATTAAATTAAAAATGTGTTTATTGCAGAATTTAGCAAGTCAAATGAGTTTTTTATGTACATTACATGTTCTTCCAAGATTCGTCTGTTCTTGCGATGTCCATATAGACAGCACACATAAGGAATTGCTTACACAAGGATGTAGGTGAAAGACAAGTCTTTAGCACTGAAGCTAACAGCCCACCACCTAAAATAACCCATGATCCTCATTAGACTGGACAGGTTTATAGAGGTGAAGATGCCAAAGTAGCTTGTGGAGTATCTTGCTAATACCAGGCATGACACTGGAGAAATGCCTCACGTGTTGCCAGTTTCAGCAAGCAGAAACAGCAACCTGTTTTCCAGGCTGAAGAATGATGGAGATTAGAGGGTGATTTAAATTGTCACCGTAACAATCTTAAAGGGGACAAAGGAAATAAAGTTAAATAAAGGTGGTGAAATAATTTTTTCCTCTTGTTAACTATATTACTTTTACGCAAAATTGCTAAGTATGATTGCTACTAGATAAGGAATGACAGTTCTTTATTCTGTTGGTCCAAATTAATTTCCAATACAAGCAGAAGCACTGAAAACAGCATGAGGGACTAAGGGAAAACTAAGAGGGAAAAAAAAAAAAAGAGCCAGAATAACTGCTGTATGTACATAGCTTACATAATAAAGAAAGCTGTTGTAGGTTTGTTTGTTACAGACATTTTTGTAACTGAATGGAACACGACATATAAAGCAACAGTGGTACTGAATGCTGGACAGTTGTAAGGAAAAATTCATATTGCCTTGACTCCTGACTGCCTTAAACAGGCACACTGATGGGAGATGGGGACTGGGATCTCAGGTAGAACATTTCCTGGAAAAATCTGGGTTGCTCTACTCTGATTTTTTCACCACATTCACCAGACAGCCCAGGTTCAAACACTGAAGAAAACCATAACTATCTTTTTAACCCAGAGTTTAGAATATTCCTGGTTCAAATCTGCTGTCATAGCACACAACTTTAAAGTGGAGGTCTGCCATCGCAACCAAGGCACCCTGGTGTGGGTAAACCCTCAGTCTTTCCTGTTTGCAGAAACAGGAACCAGTGCCTGATATTACTTGTTCAGGACTAGAAGATTGGGTTTTGTCCTGTGCATTAATCATTACTTTATAAAAAGCAAAAGATCCAACATGAGGGACAGAGTGCTTGCAACATCTTTCTCCAGCTCCCGCAAGGGTATTCTACTTCATTCCTGGTGGCTGGGGCAGTGTTCTTGGGAAGATGTGCAGTTTCAGATTCCCTCAGGCAGAGGAGTCAGTTGAGCCCCAGGACTCCCACATCCCAGCCCCAACCATTTACCTACTCATTACAGCCAGCATGTGCTGGGCTGTAATACCTGAGCCTAATCTTGCAAAGAACCTTTAGCTCCTCAAACAAAGCAGCTCTTTGTGGATGTCAAAGCATCAGCTCTTCCCGAAAGGTTAATCAGGGCCTTGACTCCTTCAATTACTTGGCTTGGAGACAGTAAGCTTTTGCAGGCTAAGCAAAGCTCTGCATGTGAAAACAGCTGAGCTGACATGTATTTACTATGTTGCCGGCTTCTCCTCCCAGAGGCTTTGATCGATGTTCAGAGAGCAGGTAAAATGCTCAGCCCATGCCCAGATGCCAGTGGCAGTTCCAACAAGACACCCTGGCAAGAAAACCTCCTGATCGGATAAAAATGGGAGGTCTGTGATGCAAATAATGAATGCCACACAAATGCTCCCATCTCCGATCCAAAGAACTCTGCTGATGGACCCTCAGTGAGTTTTCCTCTTTGGTTTTACATCACGGGAGTAACATATTTTCTCCATTTTCAATGCCAAGACACAAAAGCTTGGAGAAACTTGATGAAAGCCACAGAGTAAATCTGCCATGCCAGAACAGAACTTCAAACTTTCAGCTCTCATTGTTTCCCTGTATTTTCCTCTCTTGGTCTTATTACTTCTTGGTGCACTGAAAGCAGGGACTCCTGTGAAGCTACTAGGAAATATGAGTGGAGATCCCATTACTCCAGTCCCACCTGTCTAATCAAGTCCATCTCCTGTGTCCCTTGAGAGAGCACTGGAATGCACAGTGTGACCTTGGGGGTGCAGAAAACTCTGAGATGTTTCACTGATGTCTCATCAGATGGTCAGTCCTATTTCAGGTCATGCCTTTGTATTACAATGACATCTTTAGGATTTAGAAAAACTGGGTGCAGACACTGGTCATAGAGAGAGGCACAAAGGGCACAGTAATACCAGCAAATAAAATGGGCACAGGCCCATTCTCTGATCCTTAGGACAATGACCTGCCAGAACAGATATGTCCAGTTCAGCTTTTTGCAGCAGGGTGGCAACATCCAAATCACTTAGTGAGACTGAGTCCAAGCGAATTCCCAAACTGTGGGATGAACATTGTCTGAAAGTCCAAGCTAACTTAGGTCCAAACACATTCAGGTTCAAACCACACTAGGCACAGCAGCAGGTCAGGAAGACTCCGCAGACACCACATGAGCTGCAGCAGCAAACCCTCTTCAACAGTGGACAGGGTGTCTAGTCCACCTCTGAGTGCACATACAGGCTGAGAACAGGATTGTCTCTGCAAGAAAAAAGCATTTTTATTGCCAGGGTGTCTCACAACAGCACCCTCTTACAGCAGCCACAATTATGATTCCCCAGATGAAGGAACCCTCTAGATCAGGAGTCCCCAGCCTGCTATTTGCAGAGTCACATAGACTGTAACATAGTAGTGCTAACTCTTGAAATCATTATGGCTGAAAATGATCAGAGCTTCTTTGTATGGTCTTGTCCAGCATCAGAGGTTTGAAAATGGTCAGCTGGAGAAAACCAATGTGAAGCTGGGATCATATAAGGATCGGAGACTAGATGAACAAGGGTCCAGCCAATATGGTTACTTCACACGTTCTCCCCTTTATTCCTCGAGATGGCGGGTTAAATACAGAAAGAATAGTTTACAGTAGCAGGTGTATTCTCATTGGCAAAGCGCGTGAAGAAATGGGCAAACAATCTCTAGTTAAGACAGCTACGGTAGTTTCAGCGTAATTGCTCTATTCTGTGAATGCCCATACCTTCACACATTCCCAGTACGAGATAACTTTATCTGGTACTACGTATGTTGGACGTTTGAGGCCTACTAGGCCCAGGCCTGAGGCCTAGTTTGGCCTGGTTTGGAATAGCTCAAATCCCATCCCACAGCATATCATGCCCACGACTTCTGAGAAACTGAGCATTGGTGAGTTACACCAATGCTCCAAAGGAACTTCTGTGTTCGTGTGGAGCTGCTGTGCACCTGCAGGAGGGAGCAGCTGGGGGAGGAGGACATGCTGTGTTTCCTGCACCACCCCGAGGAGGAGCTGAGCAGGAGACAGGAGCCCAGCCTGCTGCACACCCTCTGCACTGGCTCCTATCTAGATGTGGAGAAAATTGTGCCCTGGTTCTATCGCTTTGTGAGAGTAGCCTGGCTGCTGCTGCTGCCTCAATCCTGCCACTGGCGTTTAATGCTGCAGCCCTCCAGAGGCTCCTGTAAACTGCAGCTGAGCAAAGACAAAAGGTTCACGGCTGAGAAGATCTTTGGGGTGCAGCAAGGAGACTCAGATATCTTTGTGGGCAGCCAGCCTACAGAAATAGGCGTCCCAAGCACCACCTGGATTGAGACTTACGCCGTGGCAGAGGCAGAATTCTTCAGGCACATTTCCAAGCAGGCCCCCCAGGACAGCTGCCACTGCCACTGCCTGCAGCTCCTCACCCACTTGCCCACGGGTGTAGCTTTTTCCAGCTATGCCATGAAGACTGTGGTGATGCACTTCCTGAACACCATACCCCTGACACGGTGGCACAGGAGGGATTTCCAGCAGTGACTGTTGGATATCCTCAAGTTCCTGCAGTGCTTGCTGGAGATCACCCACCTTCACCAATTTGTCATAGGCAGTGAGTGCCTTCCCGGGGAGATCCGCCTGCCCTCGGCTGCCGGGCGGCTGAACCGCCCAGCCTCTTCCAGCACCTGGCCAGCAGTGTGGATGCCCACCTGAGGGCTGTGCAGGAGTTCATTCTCCTGCTACAGCACCTCAAACAACTGCTGACCCACAGCCCATGAAACAGATCCTCATGCATGGAGCTTACGGGCCCTCTTGCCAGACCCTGTATATATTAACCTCCTGTAGTTAGGGCATTTACACTATATAGGAATACCCTGTAGTTAGTGTGTTTACTCTATCTATTAGGACCTTCTAGTTAGTGAATTTTCTAGATCTATACGAACACCCAAGTTAGTGCTTTTACCATAGAGATTAATACCCTCTAGTTAGTGTGTTCAGCAAGCCTGAACCTTCTTTGTTACTGTTGCAAGAAACTGGACTATTCCAGTATTACCCTCCTGTAGTTAGGGCATTTACAGAATATAGGAATACCCTGTAGAGTGCACTCACTCTATCTATTTGGGTTTTCTAGTCAGTGAAATTACTAGATCTATAGGAACACATGTGTTAGTGCTTTCACCATATATGTTAATACTCTCTATTTAGTGCATTCAGTGCTTACAGTTGCCTGTTCTGGATCTGCACAAAGGCTGTCACCTGCACCCTAAAGAGTCATCGATATTTTCAAATGGCTTAGGTGACAGCAAAGGGAGGGTTTGCTTGTGCCCTCAGTGCTGGGAAACTGATTTTTCTTTTCTGGTTAATAAAAAGTACCTAGTCAGGTGTTTTTTTTGTAAAAGGAACTGTCTTCAGCAACAGCACAGGAAACAACATTACAAGGAGAAAATCCAGGCAGGACAGATGTATCCAAAGGCTCAGAGCATCTTGTTAGGGATCAGGTGGAGAGCAGGTTAAAGTTGGCAAATGGGATTGGATTGATATTAATATGAATAAATTGTATCAAAGCTACTAGAAGTCTACTGAAGAGCAGCCTATTTCTATTTCATAGAGGCCTATGAATCCAATTCACAGCCAAATGAGCAACCCAGACAGTGAACTACCCATCCAGACCAGAAGCTATCTTTAAACACACCAGGAGCGCTGTCTTGTTTTCCATCCCAGATCTCTGGGGGTGAGCATGAGGAGGCAAGAACAGGAAGTAAGGAAATGTACCATGAAAAATATAAAGCAATCCATAAAGTTTAGTCTTGTGGACTGGTAGTGGAAAAGAGATCATAAAAGAGCATAACCAAAGTGCACTGACAAAAAGGAAACAATTGACCTTGGAAAGATAAAAAGATTTAATGACAGTATCTGTAATTTATGAACTCATTCTGCTGCCTTATAGCATATGAACCAAAGTGAATAATTCTTTTGTTTTGACTTCCTGTCTTTCTTAAAACCAGTGTTCCCTAATTTTATTTGGCACATTCTTAAATAGAAAGGATAAGATCTGAGATTTTACCAATTTCTCTTTCAAAGTGTCAAATAAGTATTTCAACCTCTGACATGAACCACAACTGCTGTACAAGTAAAAACTGGTCGCACACAGTGCAAAGAAAGGCAAAAAACCTGTATCTATTCTCAAATTTCTTCACCAATGTAGTAGCATGCTTTGAAGATGGGTTTAGAAAATTACTTAAGCAAAACCATGTTCAGCTTGATTTCAACTATCCAATCAAGTTGACAATATCAATAAGCTTTAAACTGTGGTAGTTAAATCAGCGCAAAACTGCCCGTAGAAGATACTTCAGAACTCCTATTGAAAACATCCCTCGTTTATCAGCAAACTTCTGACATATGCATATAGAAGAGCTCTTGAAAACATGGGTTTAAGCAAGCCAAAGCAGAACAGTTAACAGCCAAGATAGAGCCACTCCCTAACTACTTACTGCAAAACCAGTTCCCTTTAGAAAGAGGAGGAGCATTTTCAGAAGAGACAACCTCTCCCAGCTGGCCATGTCTCTCTCAGACTGTGTTGGAAATCTGTCCCACTTATGTTCCTCAAAGAGCAGCAGAAGCTGCTGCAGGAGGGCTGGCTAGCTGGGACATCAAACTGCCTGCTGGAGCAGCTACAGGGAGTAACCCAAAATGCTGGATGGAGCTGATGACTGGGCAGCTAAAGCACCTGAAAAGCCTCAGTCAAAATTCAGGGAACTACACCCATCACTTCATTCAAACGGGCAGGCCAAGTCCAAATCCTCAGTTAAAATACTTCCATTTATGGAGCCCTAGTAGCTTATTTAATCAGTTCCTAGGAAGTTTCAGAAGAAACTCAAGTTTATAATCTGATGTCTTACACTGTGCAGAACAGCTGTCTTGAAAAGAGCACCAACAGCTTTGACTGGCTGAGAATATGGCCTTGTAGATCCATGTATGTCCAGTGCTGGTCCCAAGGATCCTGTGATCCCTCAGCCAAAGATGCTTATCCACCTTCCCTTCTGGCTCTTGGTTCTGAGATCCAGTCATGTCTCTGCAGCAAAGCCTTTCCCCACCCCTATTTGGTCTGCACTGTTTTACTGAATGGAATAGAGGTCCCTGCTTAAAAACACCTTCCACTGATTGAAAACATGGATGAGAAAATCCCAATCAAAACCACTAACTCTGAAATCCCAGTGTCATCTGAGGCTACCAGATAATTCTCTGAGGTGTCCTCACTTTCTCTCCTTGTCCTCAGTGGTGGAGCAAAGAGAGTGGAGACAAACCAGCCAAGTGGTCTCCAGGTTGATAGCTCAGCACTTCTGGATGTCTGTTCCTGAGAGCAATCTGACCTTAAATAGGTGTTTTTTAACAGATTACCAAGTGCTGTGCCTATCTGTCAGTGATGGCCATGGTGCAGGACATGGTGCAGTACTGTCATGGCAGCCTTTGTGCCCACCATGAGAAAGGACTTTTCTTCAAGGGCAAATTTGCCTACACACAGATCACTGAAAGTTATACACAGCAGGGTAAAATCTCTCCTTGTTTTTAGGCTGAATGCTTCAAAAAGCAGTCTGACTACAAAAAGCTGATTTTTATGTGGCTGTAAGAGACACCACAAGAAAAATAAAACCCCACATCAAACCTGGAAGACTTTTGCCACTGTGACACTTTTACCACCATTAAACAGGAACCCCAAGTGCCACAGCCTATCAGCTTCTCACATTTGTTACTTGTTAAATTCTCACAAACATTTTCTTTGCAATTAAGCCACAATACTTTTTCTCATCTGAAACAGGGAATTGCTCCTGCTCCTAAAATCGAACAAAATGAATCAGATTTCAACTGACTTTCAAAATCACACAGGAAAGAGAAGGTAAGAAGCTGTTCAGTTCTATTAGTCCAGTGGTTTGACTGTAAGACCATCCTTCCTTCCAGACACTCTGCTGTAAAGGCAAGCTGAGATAATGAAGAGGTTTCCAGTGCTGCTATGTCCCACCACTGTCTGCTCTGCAGGGCAGGAAGCACCACGGCTATTCTGCACTGGGCAATGCCCATGCATCCATCTCTGCAGTGAAAACACAGCTAGCATCAGCACCCACAGCCAAGGGCACTGCTGATGAGATGCCACACTGAAATGGAGGCCCAGAATGTTTGTGATCAGCTGGGTTGTAGATCTCAGCACCTGGAACCAGTCCAATGCAGAGTTCATAGTCTTCAGCTACCCACATCATGGCTTACTCCCATTCCTGGATCCCAGCTGCTTTGTAGTTAAGTGTGGCAACCTTTTTTCTTGTGTGGGGTAAAACAGGGACACAGAGAAATATCCTTTGCAACACATCATATGAATGGGCACTCTCTGCTTCCATTCCCACCTTCCTCAATTGACTTAAATGACATACATCCTACACCAAATAAGAATACATGAAGGCCTGTTTGCTGCCATAGCCATAGGAGGAGGAATGCTCTGGAGACTCCAGGATGAGAAGCAAAACCACTAAAAAATTCTGTGCCTGGATGCACATTCAGAGTGTCTTTTTGCAGACCTTCTCTGGGGTGCCAGGACTGCCCCAGGTACCAGGACCGTCCTAGATGGGCTTGTGACCCCCTGCACATTTGAGTTTGCACAGGTAAAATTCCTGCTGCCTTCCAGTGGTGTCTGCACTTTTACAGCATGCAAAACAGAGAGATCCCCACTGGAATGAAGAGGCCTTTCTGCCAAAAGGCTCGATCATAGGAGCAGTCTCATCGGCCTTGCGGGGGCCGATCCGATGAGTAAGGACTAGTCCCATGAGTAAGACCCATGGGACTGGACGCAGCTTGTCACTCATTTTTCAAGTGTGTGCAGGCCTGCTAAAGCTGACCTATAAACTGGGAAAGAACGCAAACGTTAATGGGTACACTGTCCTCTCAACTAAGGCAAATCCTGGGATGCCTGAGGCAGTCTTCTTTCCCATCAAATTTCCTTGGTTTCTCCAGGAAGCCACATACTTGGGGTTTGTGGCCCTTGACTGAAATGAGAATATAATCTGACAATTGAGAAGAGCCCCACTAATTTCCCAAACACTGCCTGCTCTCCCTGCTTTACCTGGAGTCCCTCCAATGCAGTAGTCAGCATGCTAAAGCCCCAGCACACACTTAGAAACACTCTCCTTTAAAAAATGCACGCAAAAGTGTTTACATCAGCATGGTGAGACGGGCCAGAGCAGGGGCTGCAGGCAAGCAAGACCACTGGCTTTCCTCTGTTGAGATATTCCCCTCCATTTTTTGGAGTGAGAACTGACCTTGTCAGAGCTCTTTGGATGAATCACTTCTCCTTTATAAATGTTATTACTGATTCTACAGCAACTGAATAAACTCAGAGAAAGAGAGTTTGCTGGAGGGAGGTGTGTAATTCACCTTCCCTGCTCTTTCAATAACTCATTCCCACAGGTACATTTACAGTAACATATGAGCATTGTGTGTGAGTAGAAACACAACTAACTTCTGCAGTGTCAGCAGCACCAAATGTGAATGAAAAACAAACAAAAGCATGTTGTAAACGCTGTTTGAGCAGGGAATGCCCTAAGATTGGAGCCAGTGGAATTTGCCATGTATTAAACCACAGTGAATTTGTGTTTGCATTCTTCCTACGTATCTTTGATTCGTTATCACCAATTAGCATATGTATGCAATATTATCATGTTACCAGTATATTATCAGCTCCTGGTTGTACACACAATCATTTAATTTCCTGATCTCTCTGAAACACCGTCTGCTCCATGGCTGACACCGAACAAAACTGAAGAGGGAAAAGATCACTGAGGACACTGACCTAGTAAAAGGTTTGCTGAAGCCAGTCTGTTTACGGGGGATTACTACAATGTGCTGATTAAAGAGATTATGATTATCTCTTTCTAAGAGATTTATCTGCTGTGATTGTGTGTACATAAATGCTTCACTGCAAGCAACTAGAGGAAAAGCTATAGTCAGATAGAACCAGATCCACAACAAAAGTATGGGGGATAAGTAATAGAAAATCTCTTAGGAAGCAAAGAATATCTAGCCAGATGCCACTGAATCTTGGCTGGGCTACATTTCGTTTGACAAAGCCTGTGCCCAACCTCAATCTGGCAAGAACTGTCAAAACTCCAGTGACTGGCTGAAGAGCTGGCCTACATTCAGCAGAAATCCCATCTTTCCCTTCTGCTTCCGAAGTACACCAGGCAGAAAGTCAAGAAACCTAGCAAAGAGTCAGAAGTGAGCTAATGGCTCATGTGGGTCGTGGTGGACTGCCATAAATCAGCTTTCAGATAAGGATTTGAGAAACACTCTGGAGCTATAATGATGCAAGATGCCACGCACACAACATGGCTGTAATAGGTCATAGCCAATCTATAATGCTGCAGATGAGAAAAAGGGGGGAAATCCAGACCCAAAACTTTTTACAGAATTATTAGTCTATGTATTACCTAATCTTAAAAAAATCTGCTTAAAGATTAAAGGTCAAAGAAAGGTGATGTCAAACTCACATCCAAGTAAAAATCTCGGGGGAACAATTTACTCCATGGCTGATTCTGAAGGGGCAGAAGGGCCACCTTAAGTGATGAGATACAGGCAGCCAGGGCAGAGATTCTAGCAGAGTGGCTGCCTTGTTCCATGCTGCCCTGACAGAGCAGCTGCAGCTCCATGACATAAGCTCCTCCAGCAAAGCTTTCCCTGTGAGCAGGATGCTTTCCCAGTTGACTGGTATTCTTGGAGTCACTGGGGAATGGAACTGCTTAAACTGGGGTGTTGCAAAAACTGGGACTTCAGAGCAGACCCGTGACAGCCAGTTGTTTGTGATCATCTTTTCTGGCATTGCTACATGGAAAGGGTCTCTTTTAACTCCAGGCTCTGGCAAAACAGCTCTAACAAATTTTGCCACAGTGGTTTAAGACATCCCCTTTATCTTGCCGCACATCCAGACACATGGGGCTCACAAGAGCACCCCAGCTACCCAGCCCATGCACAGGGGATTGGCCTGTCACACATAGGCACTGAGACCAGATAAAGGCACCCACACACTCTGCCACCATGCCACCTCATCCATTGCCTGACAGTCTGGGGGAATGACCATGGGGAGAAGGCTGTTGCAAAATGATCCAGTGACAAAAATCACCCTGGCCAAGCCAAGAGCTGCAGTGCACACTGCTTGCTGATGGAGGTATGGCAAGATGGTGTTTGTAGTGCCCCCAGCTCCTGGAGGGTCACACTGGGGAGCGGTTACCCACAACAGAGGTCACTGACAGCCCAAGAAGCAGCCGCCACATTCATCACGAAAGAGAAGCAGCCAGACAGCCAGAAGAAATTTCAGTGATAATTTTCAGTGCAGCATTCTAGTTCACACCTCAGGAGAGATGGAAAGGTAGATCTTAGGTTCTCACAGTTTCTAGACCTTGCTCCTATACCTGTGTCTCTTATTTTTGACACCTCTCTTTCCTGTGTAGCCCTATCCAACTGCCCCAGGGACATGCTCCTCTTAGGCTGTGAATCTTGCTGGCAAGAGTGGTGCTACTGCAGCCTTGATCTGAGCACTGGGACACAAGTCAGGTAAGGTGGTTTCAGACATAATCCTCTCATCATCACTGGTTTTCCCGTCTGCTTGAGCTAACTGGTAGCAAGTCTCAGGCTTAGATGACCTGCACCACAGAGGGAATCAGTGCTCACCTTTCCTTCTCCAGACCCTTTCCATAGCCCCAACTTTGGACTTCTGGTTCCCCACCTCAGAGGATTACAGTAAATCCAGCTTGTACCTACTTCCATGCTTGCCCAAATCTGTTCTCCAGAAGACCAAATTGTGGTACTTTCTTTTCCTCCTGCTTGCACTGATATAGAATAGATCAACATCTGCTAGCAAGCTTTGTGATAAAAGGAGACCCCTGCAATAAGAGTTTCTACCACTGGATGCAGAATTTTATTAAAATAAGAAAAAACAAATTATTGACACTCTTCTGCTTCTCTCCATGCTCCTGCTGGGGCCATACCCAAATTATTCCCATCTGCCACCCTGCTTCAAATTTAAAAGCAGCAGTAATCCATAGATCCTTGCAACTATGATTAATTCTATCTGAGAAGGAAGAAAACCTCAGAATTCAATGAAGAAGTTACCACATACAAAAGAGATGTTGCCTAATAGTGGCCGGCTTTTATTTTATTAGAACTATAACACTGAAATTAGTTACTAATGTTTTGACGTCTGCCTTTGATCTTAATAACATATGTGGTGAGGATTGGACAAATTGGTAATTGTCTCCAGCTGGAGACAAAGCAGTTGGAGGAGAAGCCATTTCAGGATCCTCTGTAGTTGCTTAAGTAAATCCTAGGATTAGGAGTATGCAAATTTTACTGGGGGAGGGAAGAGAGAAGGGATTTGCAGCGCTGGACAGAAAAATTAACAAAAATTATTTTAGGTGGGCTAGGAACTGAAAATGCTTGCTTTTAATTGATTTCAAGAAAATGGAAAATTCAGTTTCTCCCTGTTCTGTCTGTAGTGAAAGCTAAAGGCTGGTTCACAGGTGCAGCTGACAAACCTATCCAAAAGCTTTGTCATAGCTAGGACAATGAGAAAGAAGAGACATGACAGAGAGTTGGTTCTGGAAGTCTCCTCTGCTGTAGGTATGGGTATTAATGAATAATGCTTCACAGTGGGATGTCTGAACCATAGTTTGAAGCTTATTTCCTTCTGCAATCCAAGAAGAATTCTGCAATCCTTTTGTGTAAAGGACATCTGTCCTGCTTGCTGAGTAAGGTGAGTCCTATCCCCGAAAGGTCTTGCTGCTCAGGGGTGAACACATGAAGACTTCTCTGGTCAGCTTGTGCAAGAGACAAGAGTTTTCTGGCCTGTTGTGAGCGGTGCCTGAATCTTTCAAGAGTCCTGCCTAAAAAATCTGGGGAATTAGGGTAAGAGTTTAAACAGGTCAAAAGTACACTTTTAAACAGAAAAACAAAACCAGGAATACTTTTGGAACGGCAGAGATTATGACCTGTCAAGCTCTTTTTTCCAGCAGGATGACAGAAATACTACCTTCAAGACCTAACAGTAAGACTGACATTCTTCCAACCAGATTTTATTCCACAAACACATCCCTTATGGTCTAATATTTTGCTCTATGCCTACATTTCATAGAATAGTTTTGGGTTGGATGGAACTTCTGGATCATCTAGTTCCAAGAGACACCTTCCATCAGAGCAGGTTGTTTAAAGCCCCATCCATTTAATGAATTAAAAAAAAACAAAAATAAACTGATGAAAGAAACATACTCTCTAATCTCTTCAGATGTTTTCAGCAACAGTTTAAAACAAGCTGGAGATATTTTCATTTGTTGCTCTGGTTTCGAAAGCATTAGGGAAAGGTCTTGTATAGGAAAAGAAGAGGACTTGTAGAAGCAGAAGACATTTGTGGGCTGCAGGGAGCTGTTCTCAATTTTTATTTGTAGAACATACCTTAATGGAACTACACTGAAGTGGTTTTACTTGTGGTTCACAGAGTGGGTGTTACTCATAGTCAAGGTTGACTTGGGCAGGAGCCATCAAACACTTGAGACTGCTCAGCCTTGTAACATGCATGATACAGCCATGGAAAGCATCTTCAAGTTTCTTCACAGTACCTAGTCAGAGCCTGGAAGCTGTTCTGCCTCTGAGGAGGCATTTCCAGGCTTGGGTATTTGTAGTTAGATGCAGCTCCAGTCTTCCAGACTTAAGGCCGATGACCACTATTGAAAATCAGAGGTTCAGCAACGATTCTGGCAATAGTGCTTGGTAATAACAAAAGACCTCAGAGTAAGGATCCGTGAGAAAAAAAAAAAAAAGCGCTTATAGCTCACATAAATCTTCAGGTATTTTAAAAGAGGACATAAGGGATTATGCACAAACCCACTGTTTGCTTATACCTTTCTTTGCATGATGTGATTTGCAAATGCTAGTTCCTGCTCTGCTCTTTGAATTCTTTGTGAGCTCAATTCATTTCTGTAACTGCAAGTATATCATTCTTGATATTTTTGTGTTTTGTTCCCAGCTCTTCAAGTCCCTTGCTGTCCACTTTCAGTGGAATCTACAAAGATTGGTATTTTTGGGGCAGAGAGAGCAGGAAGGAGACTCAAGTCAGTGGTAACTTCCTCAATCCATTGTTCTTGAAGAATGTGTATTCTGAAATGCATGAGCATCACCTGCAGCTGCATCACACTACAGGGCCCGGTGTGTTGACTTACAGTCCAAACCCACAGTCTTACCAAAAGGAGAAACAAAGAGCAGAGATGAGACTGGTATATGTCTTGTAAGCCCATTCCTGTAAGCCTGTTCTGCTCTTTTTCCCATGGAAAGCTGATGGGCCAGATATGTTGTTAAATTGCTCCTTAGATGTTTCCTCTAGATCATCACCACTTCTGCTGTGATGTTATAGTAACAGCTCATTCCTACAGGCTCAGCGGTTGCAATTTGTTTCTCCCGAAAACCTCATTCTGCACCCAGGACCCCTTTCTGTCATGTCCTGATGACAACCCAGAGGTGGGAAGTGGAGAGGTAAACACTTTCACTGTTCCATAGAACTGCAAGAAATGAGACAAAGTGATTTTTGGAGGACTCTGAGTGTAGCATCACTTCTGGAGGAGGATAAGTTCTACCTACCCTGCATCACTTAGGTTTTTAGCTAATCTGCTTCTAAGCTCCTGTGATGGAAATCTCACACCCTTCGGCCCCCTCACAGACAACTATAGGAAGAGCAAAGGTCCCTCCCTGCTCCATTGCAGATATGTAAGGAAAAGCATAAGGAACAGGTCAAGAACAAAGCGAGCTTCTCATCAAATGCTTACAGCTTCAGGCAATCACTGAAGGTTTCTGGAGCTGGAGATGGCATCCAGGTTCTGAAGTACAGTAAAGCTCAGTAGATATCTCACGCCTTCTAGGACTAAAACCTATGTTTGGCCTCCCTAA
Organism: Cisticola juncidis; assembly: GCA_013400215.1. Classification (NCBI taxonomy): domain Eukaryota; kingdom Metazoa; phylum Chordata; class Aves; order Passeriformes; family Cisticolidae; genus Cisticola; species Cisticola juncidis. The sequence continues at coordinate 1,314,526 of VXBR01001239.1, read as the reverse complement.
TAGCCTAAGGTTACTGGGCTCACAATGTACATGTTTATCATACACACATTACTACATGTTTGTCTTAAACCTGCTGCCTGATAATTTTATTTGATAGTATGTGGATCTTACATCATGAAAAATACTTAGTAGTTTTGCAACCTTCCTTTACAGACCATTCCAACTATATTATAGGCTTCTATGATATGACTGCTCAGTTGTCTCTATTTCCAGGCTGAAGTGTTCCCCGCTATTTGGTTTTTATTTGCAAGGAAGCTCTTCATTTTCCTATTAAAAATGCTGTTTCTCTTCATGCATAGTTGTACCACAACCCTTCTCATAGTGACCTGACCATAACTCACCCTAACATCCACAGTACAGGAGCTCTTGAGGCTTGTATATAGTGCAGATACTAATTACTTTTTTTTATATTCCTCTCCTCTCATTTCTGGTGACTTTGGACTTTTGCTGAATGCTGAATCAGTGGTTTCAGACAACTTCATCCAAGATCTTTTCTGAATACCATTAATGAGCTGAGAGTTCACTGCTGTGACCCTGCAGCTGAAAATCCTGCAACTGACAGGATTTTCCTGCCTGTCCCTACTATTTTGCAGAGCTGATGTGCCATTGCCATGTCATATCATGTCACTCCGACAGCTGTCACTTTGTTTTCTATTCAAGTTTACTGAATTGTCCTATAGCTCTGTGCAGCCTTCTTTGTTTTTCACTTTCCTGGGTGATGATTTATCTTTCCAAATCAGTTACAAATACATGGAAGTGCACAGGATCCCCAGGAACACCCACACTCCCCTTTTCCTGTCAAAGAAACTGCTCTTGACTGCCAGCCTTTCTTTCCTGTCTATAATAATTTATGAATCCACAGGAGGACCTTTCCTCTTACCCCCTGAGAATTGACAGAAACCAAGCCTATTTGCCAAGCAAAAGGCAAGATATAGCATTCAGAGCTTTTCAGAAAGCCAAGTATTTGAATTGTTGGCATATGTACGGATATCCCAAACATGGTACACCTTCTGTACAAGGAGTTACTGAATAGTTCAGCACTTAGTCTGGAAAAGAGACAACAGAAAAGGGTCATGAAAGAAGTCTGCAAAATCAGAAGCATTGTCACAAGGAGGATGAGAAGCAAACAGCTGCCTCACTGTTTCCTCAGAGCCAACAGCTGGAATGAAGCTCAGGTGAAGCCACAGAGCCAGGCACAGCATTAGCAGTAGGAAGTGTCACACCATGCAGTGGCAGTAGATGTTGTGGAAGCAAAAATCTACAGGCTTCAAGGGAAAGCTGGAAGAATACACAGAGACCATTTCCAGCTAAGGCTGTTCCCAAGCTAAGTTGTGCCAGTAGCTTGTTGAGTAATAGGTGCTGCTATAGGAACACATCACATGTCTGAATCAATGTGAGCTACACCAAAACAATGCATTGCTCAAAGAAATGTCACATGAAAGAATAAACAACTCATCTGAAGTTGCAAATGCTGACAGCATTTTCGCCTCTCCCCAGGTGCTCTGTCAGTTTGCAATCCCATTGCCCTCATCTAATCCTACAACCATGGAAGAAACCTACAGTCATCTTCAGATGCTGAAGCTGTTCTCTGGGGGAAACTATAAAGCCTTCTAGATATAAAACCCAACCAAAAATGGCATTTAAGACCTAACTTGTTCCTGACTGTTGCTACAGTCATCTTTGAAATTCCTTTGAAACTCATAGAGTTTCAAGGGCACAAAACACACAAAAGTAGACTCTGCTGGTCTTCTTTAGCTCAGAAGTAAAATAGAAGAAAAAAAACCCCAGTGTGTTGTTCTGATTCTTTAGAAATATTTTTTAAAGATCCTCTTTTATTCATCACTAATTGTATCTTCCAGAGAAAAGGACATCTTTAGTTTAAATCATTAGCAACAGCAAGTGGGGACAGGGATGTTTTGATAAATACAGTCTCTAATTATATCCCCAGTTTCAGAGCAGGGAATGCACCTTTTTTCCCTACCTTCTGTTTAAGGAAGAATTTATTTGCATTTAACCACCCTCCTGGTGCATGGTGCGTCATACTGTCAGGAAGTCAAAGACTTTAACAGTCTTGTCCATCAGAGCAGACCAAAATTTCAGCTCCTTCCCACAACAGTTAAGACAGTGCTCTGACAAAAACAGTCTGTGGATTTGAAAACTTTCACTTTCTAGAATCATTGGATCATGGAATAGTTTGTTTTGAAAGGGTCCTTTAAAGGCCAACCCCCTGCCACAAGCTCAGGACACCTTCAATTAGATCAGGTTGTTCAGAGCCCCATCTAACCTGACCTTGAATAATTCCAAAGATGGGGCATCCACCACCTCTCTGGGCAACCCGTGCCATTGTTTTATCACACTCATTGTAAAGAACTTCTTCCTTATATATGATCTAAATCAACCCTCTTTCTGTTTAAAACCATTCCCCTTTATCCTATTTCCACGAGTCCTGCTAAAATATTTGTCCCCATCTTTCTGTCTCTGTCCCACCTTGTTCTTCTGAGACACTGTCCTCATCTCATCTCTTCTGATTTTGAGACCCACCACAGCACATACATTGGGAATGTGTGTGAAGCAATGGAACAGCAGAAATCTTACACAGCTTTCAGAGTTTTCTTCATCTTAATTCCACTTTGGAAAATTATTTGGCAAGCAGGAAGTGGATTTGTGAAAAGCATACAGCAGATCTGATTTCCCAAGGGGAGCACCCTGCTGGACTGTGGCCTCTGAAGCAGAGCAGAAACCATGGTATGCTCTGCCCAGCCACCATTAGGGGCCAGGGCAGCAGCTCTGAGAGCCAGGGAGTTTTAACACCTACACAGCCACTTCCCCTTACCCCAGCATGACAGATTCCCTCCCCTCAACAGCCCCCAAACTGACAGGCAACCAGTAAGCCAGGCAGTACCTTGTCATTGTCATGATCAATATACAGCCAACATCATCTCAACACAGCTAAAGCTCCTCCAGTGCCAGTGACAGTGTGTCTTGCACCAAAGCAACTGGGTCAACCCCATTGTTTTGGAAGCTGTGTAGCTGGGAAAGACAAGATCTGCAGGTAGAACAAAAGCCCAAAGAAAATGAATTGAAAAAATTATTCAGTAACAGTTCAAAGCCTGCATGTGGGATGAAAGCTGGTTTATGCTTGATAATTCTAAGAAATGATTCAGTAATAGTTCATCCAGTGCAATGGGTTCTGTGTAATGAATGCAAACAGCATCCATGAGAGCCAATAAAAATTACCTACCAGTCATTCAGATTAGCTCTCTCTGCCTTTGGGTAGTTATGTACTCAAGTAATAACTTTCAATTGAAAGAAGATGATCACATGCTAGTTTAGTGCACCCAAGATACAGGTCTATTGTTGAGGGATTTAGAGCATGGCACTACAGCTCACTCACATGTTATCACTGCTTCTCCAGTTAGAACACATGAGCTCTCATTGATGTAACAGAATTCCCCTCCTTCACTGCTGAAATCCACATGCAAAACAGTGTTCAAACAGAACTGAATAGCTTTCAAATTTCTTGCTTTCATCTGATTTAGAAACTGACTGAAGTACCCCAGAATAGTTACTGTTCCTTGTGTATTTATGTCCTTCTGCCTTAGGGCTTAATACTGCTTTGTCTGAACCCAGTGGCCAACTTTACTTTTATAGACCTTTAATATTTATGGAAGAAAGTGAAATCCTCCATGGAAAGTTTTGATTCTGTCGCTTTTCAGCTTGGTGGTGAGGAACACTGTCTAGTATTCATGGGGAGCCTGCGACAGCTTGCTGAAATACTGAAGATATCTCTAGATATGTCAGCTTTAAAATGCACTGATGTACAGAAGGCTTTCAAGAAAGAGCAGGAAGTTGCTCAGAGAATGCACATTAGAGGGAAGGCTGGAGGCTTGGATGCTGCCAAAATCTTAGGACAGCCTTGTCCTGGGGATTTCTGAGCTCTGTTGAGAGACTTGAGCACACCTGAACTCTGAACAAACCTGCAGGCCAGTCCCAATTCTTGTCTTAGCCAAGTAGCAGAAAATTCAACCTATGAGAGTAACACAAGCTCATAAAGTAGAAGTTGGTTGGCTGTAAAAGCACCTTACACAGTAACAGGTCCTTAAGCCCATCCAGTTTTTCTGCCTGTTTTGTATCTTGAAGTTAGTTGTATGGATATCCTAAAACACATTACTCAGTACTCAGCTAGATGAAATGATACATGAAGTAAGCCAGAAGTAGGGGTGTCCCAAATTCAGAAGCCCCAAGGCTTCCTGTGATTAAGAAATCATTTCCACTTAGCTACTACCAGTTAGTTGTCACCAAATTCCAACTACACTAGGGAAAAACAAAATTGATAGTAATTTTCATTCCTACTATTTCTACTTAGTGCAGAAATTGTTTTGCTGTTAAAACTTACCAGCTGAAGACAGACTGAAAAAACTGAAGAGGTTGTCTATCAGTGGCAGGTTGACCCTGGCTGGAGACCAGGTGCCCTAAAGCTCCTCTAGTGCTGCTCTCCTCAGCTGGACAGGGAAGAGAAAATATAACAAGAGGTGTCAAAACACGCATACGTAAGAGGAAGGGAAAATAAAAAGGGTTCAGACAGCCCAACATTTTAGTCCTTGTAATTAGCTAGTACCCAAATATCTAACCCCCTATAATTCCAGATGTTGTAGGGGAGGGGAGGCAGCAGAATCAGAAAAAATGTTTGAAAGAGTTTACATTACTATTTCTACCTGACCAGCTGTACTAGCTTTGCCATGCTGACTGGAGGAATCCAGTTAAAAAAAAAGCCCTGAAGTGCAAGAAACCACATCAGGTCAGGACAGGACTGCACTTTCTAGGGGAAATGACAGTAAAATTAAACATTGAAAGTTTTCACTGAAAACCCCAAATCAGAGCAGATTAGTTTCAGCTCTTGAAAATTTGACATTTACGTTGATAAGCTTTTTTTTAAATTGGAAAATGTTTTAAGAGAAACATTTGGCCAAATCTCAAACCATTTTCCACACTTCCTCTCTGCCTTTCTTTCCGGCTGCTTTACTGACTGCCTTACTAAACAGTGACTTTTTCAAAGTTATTTTTTTCCATGAGACATTGCTTCAGTTTCATGGGAAGTGGACTCGTTGAAGGAAAGAGCTCTGATTCCCCAGACCTTCAGAGGCAAGGGAAAATAGTATGACATAACTGACACTAGAGGTGAATTACTTTTCTGTGATTAAGAGGAAGCATGTAAACAGTACTAGGGGCCAAGGCAGACATCCACTTTTGAGCATTACTTTCTAGAAATCATTTCAGTAGACATCATGTACACATCATTTAAGAAGGGAAAGAGAGATCCTCTGGAGGGAAGGAGCCACCTGCTTTGACTGTTTGGTCATTTCATCCTGTAGCACCCTGAGGTGTGGGGTGTTCTCTCTACTTGGGACCAAATCCTCCTTGCTTTGGTCACATGACATATCCAGCATATCCTGGCAGCCCTGCCCTCACATCTATCCCAAATGCCATCACTGAAGCAAGTTTTCGTTCCCACCATTCCAGGGATAACAAGCATTTCTTTAATACCTGACATAGCCTTGTGCCTCACCTCTGCTCTGGAGAAACTTCCATCTTCTTCCAGTTTTTAACTGGAACTTTTCATGGTTTGGGAGATGGATTACAGGCATAAAGGATTGTCACCTTTGAATTCTCCTGGAATAACTGCCTCCAATGTTACCAATCATTCTAATGTCTTCCCTTACTGGCTAAGTTGCAGATGAGTGACACCAGTCCCCAACTACAGGCACATGTGAGATATTGCACAATGCTCCTGGCTATGTCTGTACTTGTAAACTGAACAGTGTCAGGCCCCATCCTAAAAACTGAAGAATGATCATCTACACTCTTCTTCTTCTAGTGATAAATTGCAGCAATGCAGTTACCATGACATTGTGCAAAAGTGATTTGTTGAAACCTGTCTAAAATATCTGATAGAGGATATTTATTTGTTGTGGAGATCTGTTTAAAATATTGCCTCATTTTCAGTGCAACAGTGTCATAGTCCCATTGGGCAATGAACAATTTACATCTGGGCAAGGAGAAAAAGTACCTATGATGAAACTTCCCTTTTGATTCAGTTTACAAGGATATTAGCAGAACCCCAACAGATAATTACTTTTCACAACACTGTCACTTGCATAAGATGATTAAATCCTCACAGGTAGGCATGTGGTCTTTTATGACCCATGCTGTATGCACTCCACTTGTGGCAATATTATAAAGATTAAAAAACAGAAGAAAATGCACCAACAGAAGAAATGCCAGTAAATGGAAAGGACATAATATTCATGATTGAAATCAGAAAATGTATCATTTGGATACTTTTGAATACTAAACATTTTGTGTAATGGTACATAATGTAACTGCATGTATATAACACTATGTTGCAATTATACTAATGCTGCAGGTAAAATCAATTTAAAAATATAAAACACACCAATCTCAGCCAAAACATGCAGACCTCAGTGAAGGAGAGCTAGCACAGCACTGCACATACACACAGAACAGAAGTGGAGTTGGGGGGCGTTAAAGCAACCCCGCACCACTTATTGCCAGTGACATGCACAGGAGTGTGCACCAGCTCTAGTGCCACAGCTCTCTGTGTCTCCAGGCTCACTCAAACTCTTTCTGCTCAATACACAGTCAGTCTACTATTACCATTTTAGTGCTCATTCTTGAATCTGTGCTGTATCTGTACAAATTCGTACCAGAGATCCTGATATTAACAGAAAAAAAATGTAGTGTAGAGAGAGGCACTCCAGAAAAAAGAGCCAGATGTTCAAACAAGATAATAAGTAGGAGAGAGAGAGCAACTTTGGGAGAAACTGCTGTAGGGAAGGGTGGTTCCAGGAATTGGGAGTATAAATTCTGATTAGGGCTGGGCCGGTATTTCCCACTTCAACTGCCTAGTTTTCTATTTAATGAGGAAATGGAATTTTTCCTTTTATCCCCGCTCAATGAAGAATTAAATGGGAACAAGGACTTGCCTTCATAGGTAAACTGACCCAAATCTCAGCATAAGCCCACTGAATGAGAACATTTCAACTTGTACTGATCTTACTGCAAAATTATTGTCCTTCAACTCTAATTATATATAGTTGTCAAAGGAAGTTCAGCACTCAATCCTTTTCAAAGAGTACGGTAAAAATTTCTCCTTTCTGAACATGCTTAGGATGGATCTTCTCTTTTTGGACATGCTCCATGGTCTAAAACACGAAGCAAACAACAGAAGATGGAGATCCTGAAAAACAGTCAGCAACAGGCAGACACACTTCTGGATTCACACTAATATGGATGGTTTGGTCATTGTGGTTTTCATTCACTTGTACAAAGCCCCACTTATTTTAGCTATGCTGATACATGAGTGCAAACCAGCCTGTACCAGAGGATACTCACAAGTGTTTTGTATGGAAATGCCACTGTCTTGGTTTAAGGGGAAGTGAGTTTTTCAGGAAGCTGAGGTCAAATCAATCAATGGTCAGGTTTGAATGCTGGCACCGTCAGTGGCCACTGAGAAGTTGGACACGCCTCCAAGGACACAAGGGGTTAAAAGCAGGGACTCCCAGAGGGACCTCCTCTTTCTGGCTCTGCTTGCAGGAGAGGAGCATCTCCTCCCCTGCCCAGCTGACCAGGCTGAGTGGGGGAGGGGGGCCAGGTGGTCAGGCTGAGGTAGGCCCGGGCCCCAGGGTGGGAAAGAGAGAGAACGGGACTGGAGCTGGGCCAGCCCCATCCAGGATGGAGGGGTGCAGAACTGTGGAGGTGCCTTCCATCTCCCCATCCCTGTCC
>VXBR01001239.1:1272718-1306423 GCA_013400215.1 Cisticola juncidis | reverse complement strand
AGACTCCTCTCTCCCTGGATGGATTGAAGATTGTTTGTTTTTTTAAGGGATGATGATTGTGATGGGGAACCCAGGCTTGTGGAAGGTTTAAGCAAGTAAGATGAGGGTAATGTGCTGGGGTTAACCGTTGGAACATGTAAGGGATGGAAATTGGGGGGAGGAGAAGAAATGTTCTGGGAGGTTTTCATTTCTGTTTCTGGGTACTAGATAATTTCCTGATGAAGAAAGGGAAGACAAAAGCTAAAACTGAAGAAAAGGAAGCAGGACAAGATTCAAGCAATGGAAGTAAAGTCTGATACAGGAGAGCAGCATCACATGAGGAGTCAGAGTCGGAAATCCGTAATTCAGCAGATGATGAGACAGAGGAGTCAGACACTGAGGAGGACCTGTGCAGACTGACTACCCTAAAGCCCATCAAGAAGAAGAAGCATCGCTTTGGGCTGCCCGTATGACACATTCCTCGGCCTGTGGACTCGCAGGTTTCATGACAAAGACTTCTGTCTGTGGGGTTTAATGTTGCAATTGCATCTCACAGTAGTTCATTACGAAAAAAAATATACACTCATGGGTGCACTGGCATTTGGCCAGTGCCAACCCATGACAGCCACTTACAGGACAAACACAAAGTAACGTTACTTTAGCAACAGAAATTTGTAACTAGGGCCCATGTGGATTAAGGATCTGGGTCAAACTAAAAAACAAAGGAGAGCCACTAATTTGATCACAGAGCTGGAACATCTCTTAGGTAGACAGGCTGAGAACTGGGTTGTTCAGCCTGGAGAGAGAAGGGTTGGGGTGACTTTAGAGCACCTTCCAATAGAAGGGGGCCTTCAAAAGAGCTGCAGAGGAACTTTGCACGTGGACATGTCGTAAATGTAGAGAGAGGACAAGGGAGAACAGCCTTAGGTTAGATATTAGGAAGAAATTCTTTATTGTGAGGGTGGTGATGCCCTGGCACAGGTCGCCCTGGCACACGTGGACTCCACATCCCTGGCAGTGTTCAGGGCCACGCTGGGTGGGGCTCTGAGCAACCTGGTCTCATCAAAGGTTCTCTGCCCACTGCAGGGGGCTTGGAACTAGATCATCTTTAAGGTCCCTTCCACCCCAAATGAATCTATGATTCTATGACTTAGAGATCCTTTAAAATTCAGGAATTCCTTTTCTTCCAATTGTGTATACTATAAGTGGTGCTAAATCTGATTATTTTCTCCAGGTTTTACTATAAATTGTTCATTTTGGTGACAGGACTTTTTCATGTTCAACACAAAGAGTCAGTTGTTGAGTAAAATGGGCTTTGAAATCAAGAGGTAAAATGTATTAATGGATTTATGTGCTTTCATTCAGTTTAAAATCCCCACAGTTCTCAAGATCAGACAAAATATATTAGCTATGGACACATGCCAGAAGAAGTATTTAATCTTTAAGAAAGAGATAAAAAGATAAAACTAGTGAGTGATTCAGTGGAAGGATGAGACAAAGGGGGGAAATTACTCCAGTTAATTAATGATACACATTTCCTCCTCATGCCCTCCAATATTCACAGAGTAATCAGGCTGGAGAGGTCCTCAAAAGTTCATTAAACATTCCTCTTCCTCAGGGAAGGCTCCATTACACCTGAAGGTCCACAGAGATTTACACCTGCACATGCTTCATCCAACATCACAAGTCTTTCCACGGACATTGTACAACATCCCCAGGCAAGGAACAGCACTGCTTCACTGTACTCCTGCATCTGAAATATGGTCCTTTTTTTCTGGAATTAAATTATATTCCCCATTTTCAAACCTGGAAACATGAAGACTACAAATACAAAAGGCTGCTGCAAAACAAGATGGAGTAATCTGAAAACTTCCACCTTCTCTCACAACTCCACATGAAGCTTGACATCTCAAACCTGCTTTAAGCTCCATACATAAAACCCGTGAGTATAAAAATGTGCATATACTTTTTACACACACTTGCTATGTATGCAGAGTAATATTTTAAAATCACGTTTCTTTTGTTCAGATATTAAAAACCATCTATTGGGGGTTAGATTTGTTTCTTTTTTGCTTATAGAATTTTTCCCCATAACTTGCTAGGAAACTAACTACTTGCATACTTATGGGATGCTTAAGAAAAACAAAGAAGTGGCCAAAGGAGAGGAGTGTAGCACCTGGCCACACATCTTTTGGTCTCTGGGAGTTTCTCTCGGAGGGGGAAGATACTGCGAGTTTTGCGGGCAGGTAAAGGACAGGGCTGGGGCCAGCTGTGCTCTCACTGTCAGCATTGGAAGGAGCAGGGTCAAGCTGTTGTGTCGTGGTGCCTCTCAGGACAAAGTCCCAAGCCTGCCTGGATTAGCTCAGACACCGCAGCAAGCTGTAGGTACGGCAGAGGTACTGGGAGACATGCAGGCTGAGCCCATCCTGTGGGTGTGGGCTCCTATGAGCTGTCACTGAAGGCAGGAATGACAGGTGCAGACAACAGCAGAGGAATGAAGGGAGGAGTGAACAGAGTAAATTCAAGAAGTTTATTGGAGGACCGAGAGGAGTTTCCTCACCATCCAGGGACTGCTATCACTGAGCCAAATCTGGCTCGGGGACAGGCCCTTTTATAGGGGGTGGTACAGTGGGCGGTGAGAAGGGATCAACCAATTGGGTTCAGCCTGGGTGGGGTTAGACAGGTAACTGACACATGCAGGAACCAATCACAGGAGGGAGGGAGGAACCGCCTCTGGGCCCAGCCTATCACTGGACGCCCCTCACAGAACTTTCTAGTCCCGAGATGACAGACAGGCTTCAGAGAAGGAGGGGAAAGGATTGACAACTGACTGTCACCTGGGGGGTTTCTAGGAGCAAACCAGCAAGGGAGTGAAGCAGGGGGTACACAGAACAAACCATCTGAACAATAAACATATATAAAAAACAAACATGCACCACTACACTGTTGCTTACTGCAGGGAGAACTCACTGTCACCACCAAAGCCCAGTCCCAGTACCACTAATCTTGAGTTTGCCTTCTCCTGCCTTGCTGGAGCAGGGCCGCGGCTGTCGCGCCCCCCGCAGCTTCTTCAGCACTGCTCTGGGTCTTTGCTATGCTGTAAATCCTGCATCTCCTGCCCTGCCGGGATGTCCCACAATTCCAGCTACTGCCACAGAGCTTCTGATACATCTCATCCACCCAGGATTTCTGCTCATTCCTGCCATTCCAGCTTGGTGCTCCTCAGAGTCCTGCAGGGGCACTGGGATTAGACTGCCCCGGGATTTTGTGAAGCAAAGCCCCTCCTCCAGCGTGTCTCGTCTCAGCCGAGACAGCTGTCAGGAGGTTCCTGGTTCTGTTTGTTAATGCCGGAGTTGTTGTTTTGCCTGGTTACACATACTACTAAAGAACTGTCACTTTTATCCCTCATATCCTTGCCTGAGAGCCCCTTAATTTCAAAATTATAATAATTTGGAGGGAGGGGTTTTTAGTCTCCATTCCAAGAAGGGCTTTTCCTTTCCCTAGCAGACACCTGTCTATCCAAACCAAGACACCAGCAGTGTGGGGTAATTTTTTTCACTGTTTTGTTTAAATTGGTAGATGCTCCTAATTTCAGACAATTATACCAGCCACAGGAACACTGAATGATTCTTAGCTTGGTAACAGGATTTTGGAAAGAACATTAGATAGTTAGTTTTGGTTCCATGTTTCTTGAATGACTAATAGCCTAACTGATATAAATCATATTACCTGTGGAGTAAAAAAGTACTGAAGTACAGATGACACATCAGACCTAGGTCATTCCTTTATCTCACCAGCATTTCATTCACATTTAACCACGATCTGTGTATTTATTTATAGAGAGTTCTTTGAACTGATTCTCACCACAAAGTTCTCACACATGTGAAACAATCAGCCCTGAGGCTACAGCATCTGATCACACCTTAAGAGTATGAACCTTAAATGTCACAAAGGATCCCAGCAGCTGCTCAGCTTCCAGGAATTGCAATTCTAGATAAATACTGATTCCTGCAATACGGAAAATGAAGTGACTGCTGACTGAAGAACATTAATGAAACCCAGGCTAACACTTAAAAAGTGCCAGCTTTGGTTGCATGATGAAGTTAATTCACTTGCAATGATGTTGCATTAATACACAAGCTTCTACTGAAACTTCCAGTCTTCCCTAGACAGCTGTTCAAGAACAACTTTAACGTGCTGTTAATCTGCTTAATCAATCTCAACAATCTAAACATGCTTCATGCTAGGTCCCTAAGTGGACAGTGATGGCTGAATGGCAGATCCCAGAGGGTCATAATCAGTGGCACAGTCTAGTTGGAGGCTGTCACTAGTGGTGTCCCCCAAGGTTCTACACTGTTTGACTTGTTCATCAGTGACTTGGATGAAGGGGCAGAAGCCTCCTCAGCAAGTTCCCTGATGACAAAAAGCTGTGAGGAGCACCAACATCCCAGAGGGCTGTGCAGCCCTTCAGAAGGACTTCAACAGGTTTGAGAGAGGGACAGAGAGGAACAGTTTCAAATTTAACAAGGGCAAATGCAGGGTCTTGCACCTGGGGACGAATAACCCCGGGCACCAGCACAGGCTGGGGCTGGCCTGCTGGGATGCAGCTCTGTGGAGAAGGACCTGGAGGTCCTGGTGTGTGGGCCTGATATTTCTTGGCCTGAGAGATTTTAGCTCACTGGTAGCTGTTAACTCCTTTCCCAAGGGAAAAGTTTCTTAGGAAAGCTTCTTCCCAAAACAATCCTGGCAAAACAACTATCCTTTCCCAAAACAATCTTTTCTCCAGGTGGTGTTTTGCCTTTCCTAGTTCTCAGAGAAAACATTTTGGCTGCTTTTGTGGTTTGACCAATGGGATTGGAGAGATGTTGCTCCTGTTCACCAGTCATGTTGGGTCTGTGTCGGAACATCTTGTAAAAGGTGGTAAGATGTAAACAACAAAGCTCTCTTTCTATGCCTTTGCCTTTGGAGGTGTTTTGGAACTTCTTGTCTTTTTTTCGTGTTGTAGAGCGACACTGGTGGACAACAAGCTGCCCATGAGCTGGCAATGCCCTTGTGGCCAGGAAGGCCAGTGGTGTCTCAGGGTGCATCAGAAGAGCACCGCCAGCAGGTCGAAGGAGGTGTTTGAAGTGTGTCCCGAATTTCTCTGAGGTGAAATAAATGGCAAGGTAAGGGCAGCCTGCATGTGCCTTCTACCTAACAGTACAAAGCATATTCCTTTAATTATATAGGCTTCAACCTAAATACATGATCAATACTATCACAATACTTACATTATGAATGTAAGTGCATGAAAGGCAAACCACTGGCTTAAACCAGTCATTCAGAAGAATCTCAACACACAAGAAATACACTCATTTTAAGCTGAAAATTAACCATTTCCAACTCAATGCATTACCACCCTGCAGATCAACCACGTTCAGTATTTTTACTGCTCTTGACAGCCCACAAAATCATTGCTGAAATACAGATGCCTTCAACCATAAATGCAGTTCAGGATCTAATATAATGGGATTTAGGCCCACCATGAGATGGAGCAAACTGCCAAATTCCTGCTCTAACAGTGCCAGTTCTGTCCACTCAGTCCCCAACTCTCCCTGTATCAACCACGATAGAGGCCAGTTTCCACTGTTAACCTTTCCACATTCCTGTAGCCCCATGTATGACATAAGCACACTGGAATTGCACACAGATAGTTTCTAAGAGATAACATAATGCTCTAGGAGGAAGTTGTTGCACTAGTACAAATTTTGTCACTGTATTTGGATTTCAAAGTCTTGAATGTCAAAAGACAAGACTCCAAAAAGAGGGACATAGCCCAAAGCAACCACAAATGCATTCACATTTTCTCAGTGCCTAAGGAGAAGTAATAATGGTACTTTAAAGCATAAGTGAGATTGATATTGGAATACTGAATACTTCTGTGCTAAATAAAAAGCATGAGAAGCTTATGGACAATGTAGAAATTTGACAGCTGGAGGTAAAAAACTAGGTATTGAGAGACTCATCCTTTAGTTGAATGTAAGGGCAGAGGTGATGACTAAAATGCAAGTTTTTAAAGATAAAAATATCAGGAGAAAGGGCCTTTTTAAACTAAGAGCAGCAATATAATTAAAACTAGAAGGAATTAAAGCAGGTAAAATCAAGTCAGGGAGAAAAAAATTACTCATGTGGCTATTTTTCTATCATCTAACAACAAAACCAAAAAATATTAGGCTACGGGAAACCAAGGCTTTTACTGAAGTAATTGCAATGATTCTATAAATACTACCCAAGAGACTTGACCAGATTAATACCTCTCTGATTTATAAAGCAAAACACTTAAGAACCTATGAGTCTCTTAAAATGATTTATAGTGACAGGGATATTCACTGATTCTTGTTGGATCCAAAGTTCAAGGCAATTTATAAAGGCTTTTAAAAAACAATAAAAAGGTACCTTTAGGATCAAAGGTAAAAATAAATTTATCACTCAATAGTTACCTACTTAGATTCAAGGGGGTTTTTAAATTATTTAACTAAACTCTTTTTTTTAAGCATAGGAGACTACTGGCATGGCCTTAAAATGCTTGTTATAGGAACACATACCATTTGATGTATGTTGAACCATGGCTGCCTTTCCAAAACAGAAACATCAGGATCAGGTTTTGTATTCACAAAATCTAAGTTAATAGGACTACCCTTCTGAGCTTCCCTTTTGTACACTGGTGTGGCAAGAGAGGTTTCCTTACAGAATGACTCAGAGGAACCTAAATCAGGCATTCTCAATTGTCCTCCTGACAATTTGTACCATTTGCCACTAAAGGCAACCCAAGAATATAAAGCCAACGTCAGTTTTTGAAAAATACAATTGTGTTTCATTCTTCAAGAACCTGAAAAATTTGTTGTGCCCTTGTAAAGATAAGCTTTTAGACAAAATAACTTACCCTTGATCTTTTATCTAAGCAGTCACAAAGATTTCAGAAACTGAAACTCACAGCTCTTAAGTTAAATAAAAGACAGGCAGCCTCATTGTATAAATAAATTCTTATATAGAAAACATCCAGGGTTACACAATAACCAGTTGCTGGTGATTTCTGAACAAATACAGTTCACAATTGACCATATTCATAGTGTCCTTTGGTCAGTACTTCAACTTTCATAAACTTTTCAGTAATTAACACAAGCTTCAGGAAGTTCTGGTTTTGTGTTCACCAATGAATTAAAATACAAATCCACTGGTACTGTGTCCCAATTTGAATAAGCCCCTTTTCCAAATGAAAAATGAGGTAAAAAGTTTCTTAGAAAAAAAAAAAAAATCAGTGAAATAGTCGTCCTCTTCCACGTCTGCTCTTGAGATGACTGGCAGAGCGCCGAAGAGTTTTCCTCTCTTGACGATGTTGTTTCTCAGCTTCCTGCTGTTTCCTTTGCTGCTCTGACTGGAATATTAAAACAAAAATAGACTCAGGTTCCTGTAAACTTACACATCACCTCATTGTTCCAGTATCAATATATCAAGTCACAATTCCATTAAGCAAATCTGGAAATGTTACCATTAGTTGCTCCATGCTATTTTGTGTCAGACTGTAACTGTTAATTCTAGATATCCTTAGGCATTATCATTCTAAGTTTTTCAGAGCAAATGTTTAACATAAATATGTTAAAAAATAGTGAATAATGTATTTCAGATTAAAAAAATGCTTACCAATACACTCCAGAATTTATGTTTAAATAACCTTAAGAACATTGATCCCAACTTGTGGCTCTTTAGTATCTACTTTGGTTAACTAGTGTTTTCAAGTTTAATCACAGAATAGAATAAGCTGAGTTTGAAGGGACCCATTGGTGTCACTGAATCCAACCCCTGGCCCTACAGGAGTCTTCCTGGCCAGAATCACACTGTGTGTTCAAGAGTATTGTCCAAATGCTTCTTCAAATCTGTCAGGCTTAATATTGCACAATTTAATTTTAAAAAGACAGAACAATTAGTTAAACTTGCTGAAGCATACATGTTTCTTAAAATGTGTTCTTAGGAGTTCTTGAAAGTGTTTGATATGCTCTATGCAATTCTAGAAGGGCTTTCTACATGAAAATAATTCTAAGTCTCTGTTCCTGTGGCACATTCTCTACTAATGGTTCTTCTCTTAATCAAAAACATGCTGGAAGATGTTTTGATGTACCATGTAGATGAAATGGCTCTTACAGCCACAAACTGCTATTTTCTTTGGAAGACTAAAGCTCTTTAAACTAAGCATAAACTGTAACTAGCTGACTCGAACTAGCCTAGCTCAGGCAACTGTCCAGGTCAAAAAGTAGTCCAGCAATTTGAGCAATTTCAAGCAGCCCAGGATAACTGCACTGACAGTGTGACAGAATTACCACTGTGGATGCAGCTACCTCCCCACTGCATCTCATTCTGTACCCAGCAGCATTCATGTCAGCTCATCTCCCCCAGTCTCCCATTCACACACCTTTTAAGATGAGCTAGAGGTTTGCTTGCATGGACAGCATTTTGGCTGAGGTGAGATACAAACCAATTTACCAAACGGGGCAAACAGCCCACACTGGTATCAAGGCAGAAAAAGCTACTGGCCTTTAGACTGTGATGAAATTTATGAATTCTGATTTTCACTGCAAGTAGAGCAACATGAAACCCACTATTTGAAAATACAGGTACTTTCTCTCTGTCTCCAGACCTATTCTGAAGGAGTCTTGGTGAATATTACTTAAGTTCATGTTGACAGCTACTCATAGTGTACTGAAACTGAATGACCTTGATCTGCATTAGAAATTTTAAGGTTTGGGGTTTTAAAATGTCTTCTACACTGTCCTAGTCATATAAATACTTTGGTATTTCAGAAATCCTGCTATTTTGTTAGATCTATTTGCTATGATGAAGCATATTGAAATTGAAAAATAAGCTGCCACACTGTAGGAACCATATTCAAATTCCTTGAAAATTAACTGTGAAATGTCAACGACAAACAGATTCAGCACTGGATCTGTCAGAAGTAGCTGGGCATCAGGAGGCTGCCAACATACCACACCTGCAGGAGCCAAGTTCAGCCTCAATTCCACTGACTTGGGAGTTGGAAGTGACACCAACTCCAAGGAAGGACAATTCTCTCCCCTACTAAATCTTTCCACCTACTCCTAAATACACCTGCCCTTGAGGAAAGGGCATCACAAAGCAGAAGCTGACATTTCAAGTGACATTAAAATCCCCTTTTTGCTTCTCAACCCCAACTCTTCATCGTCTGAAAAGGAGGCTGCCAAGACTGCATAGTGTGACTTCCTCCTAGCTCACCCTGCTTCATTCCTTAGGACTTCAGGAGATATACAGAGAGTTTGTTTATTTGAGAGAACACTTGTCTTACTTTGTTGTTCTCTTAACAGGAGAAAATATCTCCACTGCAGATACATTATTTTTATTTAAATTTGATTTTAATAAATCGTTTTAATGCAGATGATTACAGCATACATATTTCAATAAATCAATATCAGTAAATAGTCAGGAAAAGAAAATCCATAAATGTTAGAAGCATCATAGTTAAAGAGAACCCTCAAAGCTGTATCTTATCTGTTAGAATCAAGTATAATTGCCATTCTGAACCACTGCTCTCTGTCTTCCTGCAAGGTCTGTCTACCTGGCTCCCAAATCTTTGTCAGTAAAAGGTGACAGGTCAGTGTGCACCACCAACTGTAAGAAACCTTTGGCTTTGCACCTCTTAAGTTAAAGCTACTGTAAAAAAGACTGTGCTTTGAAGCCCTGCAAAGCCCATTTAGGAAGCTACATGACACCAGCATATCAGTTACAGAGCTGGTAGAATCACCAGAAAGGTCACCCTACATGGCACTGCAGAGAAATTTGCAACTTATTCCACAGTCACCACATTTTAAATTACAGCAATACAGGAATCAAAAACATGAAAAAAGACATCTGCGAACAGATAATAATCAGTAAAGTAAGTAAGGTAGCAACAGTCAGTAAATCTGGGTTTTTTTTTGCCTCCAGGCATATCTAATGTGGCAATTAAATAACTATTTTGCTATTTTTGTGACAGTGTTTTACCAGTGAGAACAGCATTTGACCAGTAGTAAAGAGAAATGTATTATAGCAAAGATGTTTACCTGAGGGAAACCAATTTTAACCAAAGTAAATTTTGTCAGGTCAGGTATCAATTCATATGGGTCTTCAGCTTTTAAACTGAATCCTCCCTTCAGTTCTAAAGCAATTTTCTATTAAAAGAAATCCCTAAGTGTACTGCAGCAGTAGTAGATGCACATATTTATTTAACTGTCCCCACTATAAAGCAATCACCTACAAAATGCAATCTACACAATTCTTTAGAATGGAAAATCAAAACCCTTGGGAAAAGTAAATTGGCAGCAGTGAACTACACACACTACATATGGAATTTGACAATGGTATAAGACCAGAATTCATTCCTGTGACCTGTGTTACATAAGGTCAATAATAAAGGTGGTTTGGAGCTCTGCTTCTATTATGCTGAGACCTCTCAACCTGCTAAATCAAGAGAAAGCCTAAATTGCAGCAACCTAAATTGCATTTGGACCTGCAGACTGAGATCTGATCAATGTTGGCTGATCTGATCAACGCTGACTTAAGTCAGGCAAGGCCACAAGCTTCTGGAGGTATCTCTGAAAATAAACTATTAAAAGATGCAAGCCATTATTTTCCACTGGTACACAAGATTTTATGAGTGTTGCCTGAGTTATACGAGATAAACACAGAGTGCTATCGGAGGCTTTCATTCTCTTGGCAAGAATCTGAAGAGTTGGCAGCTTATAAAGAAATGAAGTGGGACATTTGCTTGATGGTTTCAAGTTCCCGTTCTTTCATGCAAAAAATAAAGTTACTTGTGCGTTATCTTAGAAACTATATACATATATGTATATATATCTCACCTTCTTTAATTTGAATGTTGCCTGTTTGCTGCCTACTGTGGTATCAGACACATTGAGTGTGCCAAGTTTTTCTTCAAGCTTTAAACGATCTTCAAGAGTTTTCCTGCAGAGAAAAAAAAACAACATTAGTCCCTATTCTTGCCATCTTTTTACTATAATGAAACTTGATCATGCAGTCTAAACTAATTTCAGTTTCTCTGAAATGCTGTAATGTCATAACTAAAAAAAAATAAACATTCAGGTAACAAAAAGAAAGACAAATTCAAATCCCTCCCTTTAGATACTGCTTTCAGTAGAAATACCTTTAAATTTATGTAAGGTTCATTGTTTTTGCTGCTAAAAAAATAACATGACTCTAGTTGAGAAAGAAACTACACCCTTCTATTGCTGTAGTTTTCTATGAAATGTCTGAAAACGTTGGTGATGTTAAACTGCACAAATAAAAAAAGTAAGGCTAGATAATATTCCGTTTTCTTGAAATCTTACAATTTTTAAATTGGAAACACTTTTGAGGGAAGGAAGTAAGCTTGACTATACACTGGAATGAACTAATGAATTAATTCTCCAAACAAATCACTTCACTACTTAATCCAATCACAAATGCCTGTTTGGACACTGTGCCCGCAACAGTCTAAGTAGTTTTCTGAATAAAAGAACAATATGAACAAGAGAATGTGATAAAGACAGACCCTGGGCCCAGACAGGAGCTCCACAGAAGCATATGCCTTCAAGCACAGTGCTTATCACTGTGTTTCTGTAAGGAAACTACTGTAGAGACCTGTAGAGCCTCTCCCTCAGGCACCAAACTCCAGCACTTCTGTGGAGAAGGTGGTGAGGTCAAAACTAACACTATTTTCAGCTCTCCTCCACTGGAAGTTAATGCCCTGCAAAAGCCAGACACATGGACGTGTCCCAGCTGCTCCAGGTTGTGAACTGGTGTTTAATATCATGGTTGCTGACTGCAGTTAAGGTGAAGTGAGAACTGGAATAGCTGAGGAGTGGAAAAACACATTGTTCCCACACAGCCTGCAGCTCGGGGGGCAGGCAAGCAGGCAAGGGACAGTGCTGGCTTCAGCCAGCCTCCCTAAAGGCACCTGTGAGTCCTAACATGGCACATCCTTCTCCTATAATGTAAGTCCTACCAGTTAAGTAGCACCCTCTGAGAACATGACATGGTTTGTACAATCAAACTCACTTTTCATGTGCTTAGAAAACATTCTGCTAACTGTAAACAAAATTAGTTTCTGCAATTTAAGATGCTATTAGTGCCTCATTAACTCTCTCTGAAGAGACATTTTTTGTACAATTTTTATAGTGGAAAATAAATAATCATAAAAATAGAGATGATATATATGAAAAAAAAGCAGCCAGCCAAGTCAATGGCATTTACTGTGTACAAAGAACTCATGGCTGTGGCCTATGCATGAAGTCTCTGGAGTCCACTGAATTTTGGTTAATGAGCCATTTTATGTAACAAAGACTTTTCAGATTAACAATGAAAAATTACTGTCAAGAACTACTTTAATTCTCATGACTAGGTACTTTGTATTTTTTTCTGTAGTATATTTTTCATTGAGTACATGTGAAAACTTGTTCCATCTGTGCGAATCGGAAAGACAAGCTAAGCCTTAGAGCTAACTGTGGCAGAAGATCAGTCACCAACACTGTGGTGGGATTTCTACATTCAAGTGAAGTCCCATTTTTCTCCCCTTTGAAACAGAACTGGAGAAATATGGCTACTACCCAGCAATTATTTAGCATGACTGCCTAGACACTGCTTCAGTCAGGAGAAAAATCAAAATGAGTAGGTACTAGCAACATGCTGTGGGGTTGTAATCTCACTGAAAAAACATAGGTATAGCTCTATTTATCTGAAAATGTGCAGACCTCAAGTGATTGTGAATTGTACATACTGATACACAAACAACAGCTGGGTGTTTTGTTTTGCTTTTGTATCTTCCTCAACAATTTAATTCAAGGGATACATTCACAGCATTATGAGAAGTGAATTCTCCTGCCCTAATGTAGAAACCAAACAAAAAATTACCCACGCAACTATTTTTCCTCACTATAAGAAGACAGTTTTTTGGGACTTTTCCTGCTGTAAAACACGAATAGCTCTTCAGCAAAACTAAGGAATATCAACTATGCTTTTGTTGGCTTTCTTGGTCACCTCTGAAGACACATACATTAACTGACATACTTTTTATAAAATATGACTACTATAATTTTTGATTTTGACATAGTTTATCTTCAGTAACATACTCTTTAAAGGGACATCAAGTAAATCAAAAGAATTCTTAGCACACAGATAAAAAATCCTTTCCTTTTACAGTTTCCTTTCAAGTTACTAGGGAGGAAACTTATGTTGTAGGGAAAGAAAGCAAGGTTTTGCAGGTTAGTTGTGCAAGCGTAAGAGTAACAAAAGAGGAAAATTAAACGTAGATGGATTTGAGACAAGGTGTTTTATAGAACCATGAGTAAATTTTGCAGCTTTCCTGCACAGAGAAATACGTAGACTGTTGGTCTAGGAAGAAATTTATAGTACGCACCACTGCTTTGAAAGTTGGGCTTGGAGCCGTGCTGAGTCAGGAACATGTCAAAAGAAACACCCAGTTTTATATAAGTCATAAACTGTTTCCTCAGGTAGAACATTATATGATTAGAGGAAAAAAGAACATCTAGCCATTAAATGCATAGTGAAGGTATTAAGGTACTTAATTATATTGGTCACAGACCATCATTCTGTAATTTGGATATATCAAATCAAAGACAAACATGCCAGCCTCACCAGATTGTACATGCCACTACAGTCTTTGCAATTTTCAGTACACTACTTGAATTAATTACTTTTATGCTGACTACTTATCACTGAATAAGGCCAGCACAAAACATATTTATTTTCTTCATAATATTCTAGTATGTAAAAATGCTTACTAACCAAACAAGTTAGCTCACAACACAGGCTAAATCATTATGACTACAAAATCGTATCAGATATGCATTATGTGAGACATATCAGCTGCTGATTTTTAGATTTCTTCTAAGAATTTGAGGAACACCAAACTCCATATTGAGAGCAATGCTTGGATGAACACAAAGGGGATCAGTGAGTATAGAGCTAATTGCTTAGACCAAGATTAAAAAAACCCACGTAAGCCAATCCAATGACAGCAACTCAGAAAACAAAGGAAGTGACACTACCATATCCATTTTTTTGTCATCCTATTCTGTCCTCAAATTCCTCTCCTTTTTTTTTCACATTTTACATGATATCCTATCCATGCATCTACCAGAGACAGTAACTCACCAGCAAATCTTAAGACAGATTCTCCTTTCTTTACAAGCAGTCTGTTAAGTCTTTTGATTGTTTATGTCATCACAGATATTCCCTCACCTACAGGACAGGTCTGTGGTATTTGCTTTTGCTTTTCCTGGGATGAAGAAATTATTTTTCTCCCTTAAATCCAGATGAAAGCATTTACTTTGTCCTGTGTCAGACTGCATTATACTTTGTCTAAATGTTTCTCTTCCTTACAACTGTCTTGGCTTATTTACTTGAATTTCTACACTATTGTTCACATTTAAGCCTTCCACGTTTTGAACAGAATGAAATCTTTATGCTTCAAATTGAGTGTCCTCGAGAATTTGCTTTAGAGCTTAGCAGCTGAATTTGTGCAAAAGAACAGTCTATGAATAGGCTGCAGCCATACAGCCTCTTAATGAAGTATTTCACTTGCACTGAGAATACAGAGTCATTTGACCAGTGTTTCAGGCTCCTTCCAAGTTACAGCTAATATGACTACAAACCTAATCACAATGCTAAAAAAAAAAATTAACATACAACACTTTGCCAGAGTATTCAGAGTAGATTTTCCCCTGACAAAGAAGAAAAACTGATAGAACTAAAAAGTTGCTTCATCTTCTGGAACAAAGAAGAAAAGAAAAATAATCAGAAGAAATTTAGTGGAAGTATCTGAGGAAATTAAAAGTTCAGAATAAAGGGGTATATTCAATACAAAGAACAAAGAAAAATCCCTGTGCAAAATTCCTTGCTAATAAAGAACAGCTAAGGAAAACATGCCTATCACTTCTGTAGAACTGCTATAAATCCCTATTTATAAAACACCACTACCTCTACTTAAAAGAGGTCTTACAGGTACAACATGGAAATCACAGACCATCTGGTTACCATAGGAACACTGTCTTGCTAATACTTAAAAATCCATTTTACATGATCATTTTAGTTAAAATGTTGAATTTTTATCAAGGCTTATTTATGTGTCTCCTAAAAATTTGTATCATAAACCAACTAGATTGTAGTCATTAATGATATAAAGAAATAGCCCCATTATAGTCACCTTGCTTTCTATGACTGTATAATTTCATTCTAAATAAAACCAAAATGTTTATTATGAAATCCATCTAGCCCAAAAACCCATTTCCAACATTAGTCAAAATTCTGCTCTGTACCAGCTGTGCTGCAAGAACTTTGATGCTACAGTCTTGAAAGGTTTAATGAGAGTCTGTGCTCCAAACAATAAAATGCTATTAAATCTCATCTTCTGAGGGCTCAACTCACCTCTGAAAAAAACTAAATCAATGAGATTTGCAGCCATTGAGCACCTCAAAGCCATGTCCTTTAATTTAATGTGCTCCTTCTTTAGTTTGACATGCTTATCCATGTACCTATTATTTCAGATGATCATCAATTTAAGAAAATGAAAAAACTAAACCAAATCAAACAAACTGCACTTAACAAACAACCTCCTAGCCTGGTATTGTGTATTGCAAAAAGAAAAATCGAAATAGTAAGTCTTGACATTATAAGGACAGTGTAGATTTTGAAAATTTCTAGATGCCATAAAAACACCCAGACAAAACAATTTCCCTTTCACCATGTTGACACCATCTTGATCCTACTCCCAAAACAGTGACTACTCACATAGCATTCTAAATCCTTTTAGGTAGTCAGATGAAAAACATCCAGTCCCTTAACCTCATACTGACACTGGTGGAGAAATATAACCAGTCTCTCACAAGACATCACGGTTACCTGAGAACAGCACTTCACCAACACTGAGTGATGGATCTCCCAATCTGACTCAGTAGTATCTTACTAATTTCATTTGTGTTGTGTCTCTGTCCTACTTCAAACAGTGTATTTATTTATGTATAAAACAAAGCTTTCAACGACTGTGTCACTAAGTTATACCCTCAGATAACCAAATGCAGCTTTACTAGTAAATGCTTCCAACCCAAAACATTGCTGGCCTGCACTGCAGGGAGATACTTGAGAATCATCCACCCCCACCTATTAAAATAGGAACATTAGTCTTACTTCATTAATTTTTGTTTTTTGGCAGAGTCTTTGAAGCTTCTGAATTCCTCCCCTTCTTTAATCTCAAAAAACTGAGGTTTTAGTAGTGTTTGCTGATCCTCCTTGAGCCTTTCCTGCCGCTTTAGTTTTTCCTCTTGGCGTAAAAGCTTGCGCTGTTTCCTGACCTCTTCAACCCAGCCTTTTTCATCATCTGAACTCTCAGAACTTTCTGCATCACTTGCTTTTCCTTCTGGTTCTTCCTCCTCTTCCTGCAGACAAAAATAGTATAAAATAAGAAATCATCAACTAATTTTCTTTCCAAACCATTCCTGCAATTAGAGTACGTGACAGTTTTTACATAGGTACAGCTGAAGAGAACTACAAATTTTGAACAAAAGCAGTAATAACAAATGAAGCTGAAAATATATTACAGAGTTGTTACCACCTACATATTTTGCTTTTCAAACCTCTATTTGTGCAAAAGCAATATCACATCTAAAATCTAGATTAAAATTATAAATTTCATCTAATTATTACAGCTGATAAGATGTTCTTGCATAGCCTTCGTCTTTCTGGGGTGAAAAGTCTGAAAGCCTGAAACAGAGGACAAGAAAAGCCTATGGAGTTTTCTTAATCAAAATAGAAAATATTTTACCTGTCCTTGTGCTTCCAGTTCTTCTAACATCTTTAGCTTCCTCTTTCTTTTCTCACTTATTTTGGAAACAAGTGGGTTAAGTAGCCTAAATTCTTCACTTTGCTCATCCACCTGGAAATCTGGATTCTCAAACATGACCTTAAAACGATCATCTTTGAGAAGGCTGGGCAGATTCTGGAACAGAAGCAATGCATGAGCAAGTTAGACAATTCTGAAACAGACATTAACAAAATAAGTAACACTTTTTCTTAATTAAACAACATTAATAACCAGCATATGGAATGCCACTTGCTTTATCCTTCCAGGTCAAATAAAAATCAAGGTTTATGTTTATTGTACTTTTACAAAAACTGCTTTAAGCTACCTGTAAGCAAGAGTTGTTTTAATGCACAGTACAGACACTTTAAATACACAATTACTAATATTTTCAAATACATGTTTCTCATACATTCAGCCAGCTAGTCTGGAGACATGTTGATATCTACTGACTAATCAGTAGCACCTCCAAGGCAAATGCACTGCCTGATGGGGATGAGTCTACAACATGTAAAACAAATTATAAGGGTACATGTCTTTACGCAATGCTACTATAATTTAATGTAAATACTTAAGAGGAAATGTTGTTATACATATTAAAACACTTTTTCTTCACTGCTTTCACATACAGAATGGAAAAGGCAGTTTACTTCGTATCAGAGTAAAATGAACTCAGGGTAAATTGCACTACTGGTGAATTCAGAGCAGTTCAAGCCACTAATTCACCTTATGAGAAGACCAGCTAGCTGTCATTTTAAAATCATTGCATACATAGCTTTTTACTAGAAAAAAAGCTTATTTTTTAACATTGCTCAACTTATACCAGCAGATTAATCCCACCACTGCATTAGGGTTTCATTGTTAGTGAAGAAAAGGAAGGTGGAACTAAGGATACAGAAAACAAGAAGAGCCAATTTCAAACACAAAAATCATGCAAATGTGTAAATTTCAACCACAGCCAAAAATTAAATCCCAAAGCCTAAAATAAATTGCTTGTCTTAGGACTCTAATACTGTTTCAGAAAAATAACCTCAATGTACATTTTAATATGCACTCTATTTAATCTACTTAAATACACAATCTCTATGTAGTCCAAGACAAATCAGTCCCCATCTACTAAACTCTCCTTTTGATTGTACCATTTGCTTAAGTTTGCATTTCAACACCACCTTCTTAGTAGTTCATCCTTCCTATAACACACATGATTTCGTTATTTATCACATGCAGCTAGTGTCTGCCTTTCATGAATGCTATATTCCTGTGAGAATGAGTACCTATGAAGTGCTACCTATAAAAAACCTCCCCTCCCATTAGATAGAAAACATTTACCCATTTCTTCTATTAAAAATTCTCTTAGCAGAGAAATGGATTATTTTTAACATCCAGAACAACTCCTGTTGCATAAAAGCAAACCATTTTGGCTATTCTATAAAATATATTTAATTGTATACACACAAAAAAAGGCATTTGTACTTTGAATTTTATAGATAACATCTATCCTGTCACCAAAAACCATAACCAAATGCAAACAACAGGTCTTCTTTGAACAGTTGTAGTACTGAGGCTGCATTATCCAGTGTTTGGAGTCCTATGAAACCCATATTACCTTCACAGTGAGTATTTCATCATTTTTAGCTTAAGGTTACTATATGGTCTTTTTTGTGCTGCAGCTACAGTCAAATCCATCTTAAAGCCACCTACCA
Source organism: Cisticola juncidis (assembly GCA_013400215.1). Taxonomy (NCBI): domain Eukaryota; kingdom Metazoa; phylum Chordata; class Aves; order Passeriformes; family Cisticolidae; genus Cisticola; species Cisticola juncidis. The sequence goes on along the minus strand of VXBR01001239.1, from coordinate 1,287,826 downwards.
GAAGAAGTTATTTACAAGAAACAATGGTATTTTGAATCTGTTTGGCCAAACAGCAACAAAAACAAAGAAGAACCCTGTAGGCATTGCTAGTTCTGTGCTCCCAGCTAGAGATTCACCACAACAAGAGCTCACCTTTTGTTTCCTTTTTTTACTAAACTGTTGATCTTCTCCTTCTTCTTCAATCAGTTTGAGTGCAAGTTCTTTATTAACTTTTGGGAGTTTCTAAAAAGAGGAAAGTAATTAATCAATAAATTAGCCTTTTCCACATACAACCTACATTCTTAAAACTATTGCAGAAAAGCTCCTTGACTGGTTCCAAATATCTCTAACTACTAGTAAAACAATGGCACTTAGAGAAGATTTAAGAACTTGTATATTATTTTTAACTTCTAATGCATCAGCTTTAGAACTTTAAAAGCAACTCTTTCTTCTTTTATGTTGAACAGATCCAATCTAGAAAGTTAGTAGTTATAAACACAATACAATTTTCATGTATCTCTTTTCAGAGTATTATGTTCCAATGGTTTAAGTAATTTAATGACAGAAGTAGCAAATGCAAAGTTCTACCAGTGGATTATCTGCTCAAGGGCCAAGTGAGATAAGAGCTGCTGTTTTAGTTTGGTATCAGCCTTTCAAAATCACACATATGGGAATTTTATGTTTCCATCAAGAAGTTCTCTAAATTACTTTCTGTGTCCAATGATAAACAGAATCAAATCCTAAGTCACTACATCTCTAAGATACACTTAGGAATATATTACTCTTTATGAACAGCTTTCCCCAAAGTATACTACTTGTTTCTAGGATTTACCTTCAGCTGAACTCTCTGTGCTCGTGTTTCTTCTATCTTCTGCCTTATTTTCTCTCTTCTATATTCTTCATAGGCAAAGGGGTTGGCCATCATTTTTGCCTTTGAACAAGCAGGAGGAAGTAAAAAGAAAATACCATTAATACAGGACACAGTTCATTATCTGGATGGAAAAAAAAACCTAGCAAACACAAAATAACAAAAAAAAAATCACAAAAAGGAAAAGACAACCCCCAGGACATATATTTAATTGTTAAAAATAAAAATAGACAAGATTCAGCCTTGTTTACCTTATGATAAAGTCTTATGTCCATGAAGAAGCCATGCATATATGCTCTGAGCAATGATGATCCAATGAGATGAGCAAGGCCTAGGAAAAAAGTTCCAGAGAATTTCAAAGAGCTTTCATATATAAAGAACTTCTATTCCAAGCCAGCCAGTTCACTTCCTCAAGACAAATAAGTACTGCCAATGCAAAACCTCAGTCTAACAGTCCCAATCATGACATCAAGACTAAGTAAAACTGGGAATAAAAATCATTTTGGTCAGCAAAACAATTTCAACTTCTTCAGAAAAATCAAATTCTCTTTTCTTGTCATAATACATGCTACTGAGCACTTTCAAAAAATCCCCACAAGCATTATGCTCAAAAGAAGTTTACAAAGAATTCCAGAGGATTTTTGAAAGTCCATAGGTGTTTGATAATCCCTTTTTTATTGTCATAGAGAGATCTGTTTAATTAAAGAGTTTTGCATTGGATCAGACCTAAGACTCACAGTCAGAGGTAAATTAAGTAAACTGGAGCAAAAGATTGCAATCAAAATGTAACAGACAGAAAAAGGAGAAGATTGCTTACCTTCTCTGTTATATAATTTTCAGTATTCCAATTTCTTGGAACTATTAGCCCTAGAATGATTTGTATTTTCTGAAAATTACATTCAAATAGGGTAGCCTTTGGCTGCAAGTTCCAAATGCTATTTGAATATCTCAAAAATATTTTGAAAACTAAATCAACTTCTCTTCCTATGCCTCCCATGCAGCATATGAAAGCAAACATAACAGTTTTCCAGACATATTATATCAGCAAATATCAATCATCTTCTTGGGATAAAAATCTGAGAAACACAAGTGTCTAGTGTTGAACTGGTTGGGAATCAAAGAACTTAAGAGTCATCAACCTTGAATATTAATAAGCCAGAAAACAAGAGGAAACTACTGTCAGTGAATTTCTGATACCCTCATACATCACACTGAAATTACAAAAATCAGATGCATAAATGTTCAAAAACTGTACAAGGAAGTCAGCCAAAGAGTATATACAACTGTTTTACCTAAATTTTCAAGGTCTTTTCTGGTAACAAATTTGTAATCGTCATAAACAGTGCTTTCTGGATTCTCCTCCAACTCTTCAGTCAAGTTGTCCAAGAAGGAACACCATTTTGGGGCAGGTCCTAAAACCTGTGGATATTATGCAAAGTTGTAACATTTAATTTTCTTACAGAAAAAGCCCACAGTTAGGCTCTTGGCTACTGTGCTGTGTAATGGAACAACAAATTAATCCCACACTTAGAGAACACAATTAAACCTATTGCTTGCATTACCAGCAAGGAGTACTACAGCTTATGTAAGTGTTGTGTTAATTTAGGTCATTTGAGACCAGACAGTCTGGAGGTTTCAAGTTTAACTGTTTAAAGTGGTCCCTGTCTGATTAATTTATTAAAAGCTTAGAACAAAAAATTATAGAAGAAATTACAAACTAATGGCACTAGATAGCAACTAATTTGTAAAGTGCTGCTGGATCTTGAACTCGTTAGGTTCACTACAAGTTAAATCCTCCTCTGCCCTATTTATCTTAATTATAACACCACAGATATATTTGATTTGAGGATAAATCCAAACTGTATGAACAGATAATATGAAATATTAAAAATACTTGCATATTTCCATTATAAGGCAAAGGATTTGTTTGCACAATACGAAGTAGCACTATCAATGTATTTTTCCATATAAGCTTCATCCAACCTCCCAAGTTAAAAATCAGGTCCCTTTACTTTTCCCTCCTGCTGTTCTGATTCAAATTCCTTTCCATCTTGACTCATGCAGCCACTTTCAGCTGTTCCAGCAGTCTTATTTTAGTAGGTGAGTTAGCTGCATGGAAAAATCTAACACTGCATTTCTCTCTCTAGTGTAAATCAGCTGACATTTTAGAATGTTAAGTGACCAGTTAAATCCTATAGTGGGACTTTTAATGAGGTTTCTGATTTGTTTGCTAAAAATTCATGTTAAAAACTCTGCAGTCAACCATAGGAATGCTTATGATACAGCAACATTTCAAGATCCTATTCAGTTATGGAAACAACTAGAAATGAATTTATTTATTTAACATATACATTGTTTGTTTTAATGTGATTGTATAACAATATGAGATAAAGCTGCTCATTTAAAAAGTGTGTTTCTTTCAATTCAAAAGTCTTCTTTTGAAGACAAAAAGTCCGTAAAATTGTATTCTAGACTATAACAATCTATCTAACATATTCTTGCCTGTAAAACGCCAGAGAATAATACTTTATTCTAGCCCACTGTTGTCTCTCTGTTAAATATGATTTATCTTCCTAAGATTTCAGGCCTACCTGAGAACCATTATATGCCAAATGAAAAACTGCACTTTTTTTACCATGCTGCGTATTTCATGCCAATTACCAGGAGCTTCCAGGGAAATGCCCAAGATGTCACTAACAAGAAACATTTTACCTACTTAATTAACCAAAATCCCCATGTCTGCTCCAGGAATATATGACATATATAACACTCAGACTGACTTCTTGCCAACATTCCAGAAGCTTTTGTCTTCATCTTGTCTCCATCCAGATTTTAATTTTTTTACTTTATTTTCCCCAAACTCACTCATTTAAATGCCAAGCTTTTATATTAAAAAGAAAGCAGTCTAGATCTATTAAATGTCTTCATGCCACCTAAGAAATCAGTTCTCTGTGCCTCATTACCAGAGCATCAAAGCATGACTGGTGTTGAAGAACCTTCAGTTTACCTATAATTTTGTTTCAGATGAAGCAGTTTGTCCTTATTAAAAAAGCTCCCAAGCTGCTTACTAACTAAAGAAAACTTCTCTTGTAATAAAATTTAAGGACAACATTCTCTCCTATACTCAAAACCCGATACTGAGAGTAAAACCTTTCAGGGGGTGTAATCTGTGCCATGAAACCCATAAAGAAAAAAAGCCTGATTATTCACAATGATATGTGGAGTGAGTTGGATGATCAGATCACAGATAACTAAGTGGGGGAAATGAGACAATTAATGGAAAAAAGTGGTGGCAGAATACCAGGAAAAAATAGAAAGTCCAACCATTATTCAAATTTCACATGTTAACTGACAGAAAGGAAAAACCTACAGAGATGTCCGTGTATGTTTTATTACCTTATTTCTCCTTCTCCCACCCCACTGAAATCACTTGCCTACCTATTCTAGATAGGACACCTTAGGAGCTCTGTTTCATGCATTAAAATGAAACTTTTAAAGCTTAGGAAGAAATTCAAGAATAGTAAAGGAAAACAGTATCAGCCACAATGACAAGAACATAAACAAGAAATGCCCTTCTTTTGCAATGGTAATCCTTCACAGAATTTACCTGCTACTGCATTTTTAAGTGCAGAATTTAACGTTCCACAGTCAAGAAACAGCCATCCCAGAATGATGTTAGAAGCACTCCAGAATGCCAGGCTCCAAGACTCCACCATTCCTGTGCCCAGGTACAAAACCAACAACTAACAGGGTTGGTCTGCACTGGGACTCCAGGGACAAGGTGGGATAAGTGAAAATGGCCTGTCTTCCCCAGTTCATGACTTGTTCACTGGGACAAGGTGGGATAAGTGAAAATGGCCTGTCTTCCCCAGTTCATGACTTTCCACACAGTGGCCACACTGCAACACAAGTGGGATCCCTTGGAGCTGCTGTCATCCAGCACTGGCACCACGTCAGCCTGGTCTGCAGGCTCTGTTAAAGCCACCATAAGAAAAAGCTGTGGAATTTGTGTAGGTCAATTAACATACTTGCCAATTTGTAGTGGAAAGGTACAAATCTGCCACATCTCACAGAGAAAAAGGCACTGAAATTCACAGCACGAATACGAAAATGTTATGAGGTATTTGCATGCAACTTAAGTGACAGATACGATTTTTACAATATTCATGATATACCAAACAGGTTTCTCTGCAAGTTTTAGAAAAGTTGCACTTAGCCAATGGGAAAAGCATTATTAAAGGAGTGCACATCTATGCTTGGCTTTTATCCAAATTCTTTTTAGCACAGGAAAACCAGACATGAGCACCAACAGTGAGTGAATCAGTATTTTTTGCCATTTCCATTATTATTCTGCTTTTTGGGGGATAACCACTTCCTGAGACAATTTCCCAATCGCTGCTGAAAGTCACTAAGATTGCTTTGGAGATGTTTTTGCCCATCAGCAGAGCAGCCTCACCCACCAGCAGGGCCCAGCTGGCAGTGAGAGAGGAGTGCCCCGTGCTCTGCTCCCTTCCTCCACCAATTGGGAACAGGCCCCACGAGGTGACCCAGGCACAGATGTCCCTCCATGTCCCACCACCACTGCAAGGCAAAGTGACAGAAGGGTCCCACCAGTCCCCTCCTCCCCATTGCAATGGTAATGCAGAAACCTCACCACTGCCCTTCATCTTATTCCAAGCCACAGGAAGTAAAAGATGGACTTAATAATTATTAGTACTGTGCTACCTATCATCAATTTTTTCTTATACACATTAGAATATTTCTTCATTTTACACATAGAAAACATAAAAAATGATGAGTGGCCTACCACACAAGTGAGCAGAGACAACAAGTTCAAGACCACATTGTCCAAGAAATAGAAGAGAAAAACATTCACAGAAAAATATTTTTTAAATATTGAAAACTAACTTAAAAAATCACAGCTCTTTGTATTCTATTCTACAAGATGTTTGACTTTGTAGTCTTGTGGCACCACAAGTCTTATGTGATATAGCAGTGTTCTTATGGCCATGCCTAATTCCTGAGCACTTCTGTGGAAAATATCATCTTGTCATTGGTCTGTACTTCTAAAATTAATGAACCCTAGGACAGCATAGGCATTATTTTCAGCTCACAACAGATGTTCCTTATCTTCAGTTTGGAACACCACACAGCACTTGTACACTTTTAAACCACCATTTAATAGTTTGACAGCCAGCTCTGCAAAGCCCTTAAAGCCAAAAAAACGTGCCCTAATCCTAACCAGTATTAAACATGTTTAACAACTTAAAAGAAGCCCAGGATGTGTAGAAGCTTCCAAAATCAGATGTCACGAGATTTAAATTAAACTACTATGAATGCACATCCAGATGAGTATTAAGTATCTGTTTGAAGGTTTCTGAGACTCATTCTATAGGAGTGACTGAACAGTTGTTCTTTTCTTCTCAGGGAGTAAAAACAGGTTCCAAAATCTGTTTTTCTGGTTGTTAAACAATAAGGTCCTGCAAGATTTCAAAAAAGGCAGCCATAAACTCTGCAGCAATAAACAAGATACCAAAATATAGTAAGACTCAACTTCCCAGTCTTCACCGGTTTATTTTAGCAATCAGAAATTTGCAAAATGTTCATAGACAGCATTAATCGGATCTGAAAATTATTCAGTAGAATGTGGAAAGTTTAGACTGTCCAAATTCCCTCTAGAAGACTAACCTAATGTATGTGGACACCTTTCAATCCCATAGTTCCAGAAGCTTTGGAAAGCAGAGGCATTATTTGCTGTGGCTGCATGAGACAGCAGCAGGCGGACTCACAAAAATTTCAGTTTCACAAAAAGTAACTCTGTAAGGCTGCATCAGATCACACCACAGTGATATAGTTAGTAACAAAAAAGCACAAAAATACATCCTATCACTGCTCTTTTGTATTTTAGAAATAAAACCTTCTGTCAAAAATCTATGTGTTGTGAGACCTTCTTTGCATTTTAACTAAGACCATTACTAAGCAGCAAAAATGTACTAGCTAAATAATTCACTGCCATATTATTTGAATAATGGTGATTATAACAAAAATGGCATATACTGAAGGTCTTCAACAGATCTCTAGGTACAGTGTATTGTGTAAAATTATTAATGAGTTGGTGGAGACATTCTGTCCAGCTCCAGTATATGTGAATGCAAACTGTAGCAAGGACTGTGAAACGCAGCAAGGAGGATTTCTGAAACAGTGATGCTTGCACAAGAATAAACACATCACAGAGACACTGTAAACTGGAGCTGAGCTAAGCAGCAGAGGAGTGTGACTCTTAACAGCTTTTTAAAGTGGTGATAATGGGGAACTACTAACAAATAACTTTCAGATGAAATCTGAAATATTCAAGGAAACCATTATACAATCTGAGTGCTTGTGATAAGATGGGACTCCACAAAACAAGGTGGCTCCTTCATTCCTCCATTCCCATTAAAAAACAAAACAAAACCTTAAAGCACTTCAACAAAATGTGATTATTTTCTAGGCTATCTTTTCTTGACAGAAAATATATTTTACATAAATGACTCAATGACTTCACATACACATTCACTTAGAGAAACAAAAATAGTTCTTTGGAGAAGACAAATAATAATAATACAATCCTAATTTTGTTTGTTTTTTTAATGAAATGGCACAATACAAAGCATTTAAAACCTTTAACAGGATATAATTACTGGAGAAAGCAAATGCACATCTATGCATGCATATTCTCAGTTTCAATCACACCATTTAACAGGAGAATGAGATTACAGAAGCTCTAATGAGGAAGGTAAAAAACCAGATGATCCCCAGGGTGTGGGCAGTGATTGAAATATGCAATTGCATTTTAAACATAATTAGCTCCCTAATTGTATAGCCACATTTAATTAATGCAATTACATGAAATATTAATTACTATTCATTTTAAGAGTATTGTTTTCAAGGTTTTGTTCTCTAATTTTAAGAATTAGACAGATCTCAATATGTAATAACTTTGAAAAATTTCCATCTAGATGCATTGAGAAGTCAAGAGAAGAAAGAACACCTTGTTGCACCTTGTAAACAGTTAACATTAAATCAATTGCAACTGGTAACTCTAAAAACCCAGATGGATTATTTCTAGCTTGTAGATATGAAAAGCTGCAGTTCTCTGTTCCTGTTACTATGCTTTTGGCCTTCAACCATGGCCAGCCCAAGAGATCAGCTTTTGTTAGGAAGGGGCCTTGGGATCACATTATCTTGTTATGTTTCTGTCTAATATGTTTCCATATACACAGCATTTCCCGTAGCAACCAATGTGCTCCAAACAATTTGTCATTTTGAATTCTGACCTTCTTTTGTAATCTTCATTCTTCCTATGAATGTTCTACAATCAACTCCAATTATGCCCTGTTAATGTCATAATTCTGTTTAATGGACTGAATGAAGTTCTTTGATTCTCTAAATTAAATTGGTTTGGGGAATAAACTCCAAACAAATCTTCCATATGTTCTTCATAATTTCATGCTTTCATTCACTCTGCATCACATGGTGTAGATTTGGTGCTTTTAAAGACATCAAGTAGCTCATTGGAGTACAGACATGACCAAGAGACTAAATAGCACATTCTCCCTTTTTGGCATACTACTGACAACCGCACTGCAGTTGGTTTTAAGCCCACACACTCATAAATTTCACTGAACCATACAATGAACTGGCTCTTTCTCTCATCCTAACTTCTGCACATCCAGACATTTTTGGCATTTATTAATCAGAGAGGTTGAATAGTTGGTTTTCCTACCTTTCACTATGCTATGGAAGCTGCCAAATCAACTATTCGGAGATTTTACTCCTTAGAGAGCACATTAAAGGAAACATCGCTTTTAAGCTCTTCCCAGTGTTAAACAAGAACTGCTGCAGGAACTTGCATGCATCTTCTAGGAATGAGATACTACATCTTTCCGCCCTGGTAGTTATCAGATAGTAAGTATCTTTTTATAATTATAAGCACTTTGTCTTTATAGTGGTGGTTTGTTTTTTTTTAATCTCATATTCTCTGGTCTGACAAGTACTACAGTCAGTTAACCAGTCACAGGTCTGCTCTCACTGAATATTTTTGGTGAAGCCACCATCTTTTGAAGGAAGCAATAGTCCAGTTGCTCATAATGCTGGAAAAAACATCCCCAAGCAAATAAAGTTACTTCTTAAAACTGTAAATAAGATTACCAGAATAGCTCTTTTCCTTGCAAGACAGAACTAAAAAAGGATGCTTCTCAAGTCATCTGTGACTCACCTGCCATGGTGTCCCTATCATGTTCTGACATACATAAAACAACACCTTATCAGTATTGCAATGGATGTTATTTATCAGACACCCTCTAAGCTTTAAATATTGAGACAATGTGAAATCAGAAAGATACACTGAAACTTGAAGTACAAAAACATACTACTTTCACATGAAGTCAACTAACCCAATGAAGCTCAAAAAGTAAGAAGAGAGTGGCTTCTCAAAGCATGTGTTACAACCATGACCTGCTTCAAGCACTTTCCCAAAAATATCAGCTGGAAATAATTCAAAAGTTACCAAAAGTCTGTCCTTATTCTAACGCATCAGCTTCTATAATATACCTGCTGTAAAAAGAGAGGCAACTAGGTAAATTGCCTTAGTACCGTGCAGTAAATTCTGCTGGGACTTACTTCACAGGTTTTATTTACCTATGGACACGTGCGGATTGTCTTTCTTAATCCATGAAAGACAAAAAAAAAGTGCAGATCAGGTATGATCAGCTGATCTAATGCCTTGCTCACAGTAAGGCAGGAATCACATTTTACTTTGGCCATCCACACCTTCCATTTCCCTACCACATTTGGCTAAGTGCTCTTAGCGATTCCTCTGCATAGGTTCTGTTACTCATCAGAACCTTCACGAAGTCCATTTACTGTTCAGTGACTCCGTGTCACGGAACCAACACAATCTCCCTCACAAATGACACCACCTTCATGGTTTCCACAGTCTAACAAAAAACTCCACCCCACCATGATAGATTAGAAAGAATAAATTCCTAGCGAGGTTCTTCCCTTGCATTTACACTAGTGACTGCAGGAGAGGCAGACAATGGAATGGTAAATGGGAAAATTTGTAACTGTCTTGGCCTTCCTTTTAAAAAAGGAAAGAACTTCTACACAGCTTCTAACTGTTCCAATATTTCCAACTGCTCCAACTGTTCACAAATCTCTTTCCCAAAACATAATGGCACTTCTTGTACTCTAAGGGAATAGGACATCAGTGGGCAGAACTTCCAATACAAACAGAGATGAAAGTAACACATGCATTGATTTTAGTATGTATGCAATAGTCTCTGATGGCAATCTTAATTAACAAGTAAAAGACACCAAAAATAAGCTAGAAATACCAAGTCCCAGCATGTCCCCTTCTCAATGTCTCTTGACGTGATCGGAAAATTCCTCAACTGTCACACTGTAGGATCTTGCCTCTCGTGCTTTTAAGTGGCTGGGAACAACAGAGTTCTTACAGTACACACCAGATGCAAGGAATGTTACAGCATAAATATCTTTACTGTCATTAAAACAAAACATACTGGAGGATGACCTGTATTTTAGGGAAACTTGAGGAATGCTACAGATGTAAAGGTAATGGCAAATCCAGCTCTTTGTCTACTTTACATGACTAACAAACTACCGGAAATCTAGGAACGTGTGAGCTTCTAATAACTCTCAACCACTGCAGATTAACTGCTTTTTAAAAAACTGGGAGGAAGACCTCTCTGTGACTTTATGCAAGTACTGCCAGACAACACAAAGGGAAGGAAAAGCAACCACCTGTTGGGAATGTGCAGCCCCTCCACACAGATAATGAAGATAAGCTCAGCATAAACAAACAAGGCTGTAAAGCAATGCTAAAGAAATTTTGTATAACTCAGGAAATAATTTTGAGTAGAAAGCAGCTTTCAAATAAATATTCAAAAGCTTTCACATAGGTGATAGTTTTATTTACTTCTAAGGTTTTCTGTGATAGAAATCTTAGATCTTCATAACTTTTACTATTTCTGCATAAAATAGTCATAACTCACAACACATTTCAATTCTGACTGCAACACAGATGATGACAATACAATTACCCTGTACTTTCAAATGTAATGAAATAAAGACTTAGATGAAATTATTACATGGGGAAAATTCTCACATGCATTGGCTTTTCTGATCCAAAAGCTAAACCACTTGAGTTCTTATTACATGTTGACAGACATGTAACACAGTACAAAACTTCCTTTCAGTAAATTCACATTTTCATTATCTGTGACTACCTCTCTCTTCACTGACTGAAGCTAGGCAACTGCATCTCTAGATTTTCAGAAATCAAGTGAAGAAAAGATGGCCCAAAGGAAAGAACAAGTGCAAATTAAGAAATAAAAAATATCTTTCAGATACTCAAGATTTAAAAAAAGGGGAGCACACTTTCCCCTCAAAACATATTTCTTAAAATAAGAACTCAGGAACAGAAGGTCCATTACTACCAACTGCTTGAGAAACAGTCACAGCACTAAAAAGCACATGATTCTTCTATCAATGGTCAGAGCAATCACCTGGTATAATTCCACACAACTTCTGCTTTTATGAATTTTCTCCTGTGCTCTATGAAGGGTTTGATGTAAACTATAGGTATGATTTTACAGTCAGCATGCTGCTGTCTGTTAAAAACATGCTGAAGAAGTGCTGCCTAGTACACTAAAAGCCACAACAGCATTAAGCAGGGTTCATACACCATCATAATCTAGACATGATGTCAAACTAGTATATCATCAGCACCAGAAAACATCTAAAACAAATTTTACAGGAAGGTCAGAAATAGTTTCCTGATTATCACACATTGGTGTTTTCCTTCTATATATATGTGGTAAGTGGTACTGTGTCTCTCAGCCAGCACATGGGAAATGGAGGATATCCTTTGTTGGGAATAAGCCCAGTGTGTTATTTTTCAGCCTGGAAGTGTTTAGGTTAAAAGTAGGAAGCTCACATTTCTGCTTGTGAAGATAAACAACTTTTTGCCTATGCTTGTAAATACTGTGAAATAGGTAATGTATCATTAACCAGGCAATTTTTTTTGTGTAAAGAATTAGACTGATCTGGATGGAAAACACAATTAGCAAGACTGATATATCAAAACTCAGAATTAGTTTAAAGGCCACAGATGCACTCAAGTATCTTTTTATTAATGGAAACTTTCTTCTTTTGACACTTGGCAGCTCCAAAGCTCAAACGTAATACATTACTTTATAACAATCCTTCTTTACAGTCATTTCACAGTTTTCAAAAAGAATAAACTAAGACCAAAATTTTCCATTCTACGTCACAACTACCATTTTATTTTACAATATTTTTTCGCAGACTATGAAATATTTTTCTACATTATGTATCGTTTCATGATAGAAAAAAACCTCTTAGCACAAGCCGGTAGTTTCATTGCTTTCCACTTTACCAAAAACATGTTAAGGAAGAGCTGTACTGAACAAGACGAACAACTGTCTTGTAAAAAACACAGCCTCATCATATGATCTTTAAGACAACATCTGAGGCAGCACCTATGCAAAATGAACTAATACTGCCAATCAGAAAGCATGAAAATATTCTAAAAGAAATCAAAATCTTGCACTCTACTGCTGAACTGTTCTATTAGTGTCAAACTGTCAAACACAAATATAATAAGAATTGCATCATTTGATTCATAGCTTTTACTGCACAAGCCAAAAATGAGTACAGAAGGTCTCACTGTAACTCTAACAGCACCCACAAACTATTTGAGTGACAGCTGACTATACAGAACACTGGCCCTAAAGGCATGGAGTACAGGTAGGTTTGTATTACTATCATATAAAGACTCAAAAGAGAAAAAAAGACAATCAGCAGATGCTAAAAGGCGAGAATGTAAGTCCCAGAGTGATAAAACTGTTCTGAAAGGCTGTGACCATAGAGCTAAGTGTGGAGAGTATAACACAGGGGAAACCTCCCACATCTTTTAGGGTAAAAAATGAAGGCCTGTCAAGACAGGTATCTGATGGTCATAACATCTTGTATAGAACTAGTGAGAGCACCCTGTCACAGACTGACAGAAAATACCTCCCTATTTCAGGTAAATGCTTTTGCTGTCTGTGAGTGAAATGAACACCACTTTGGTCAATGCAGCCATTTAGAAGCAGCTCATCTGGATATCTATGATCAAAGCATGTTCATCCCTAATTTACATTCTACAACTACTCCAAACAAATATCCAGAAATAAATAAAGGGGATGAATTAAGGTATTAAAAACCCTGATTTTGCTTGTATATCCTTCAGTACAAGTTCCCTCTACACATTTGTTTCACCAAATATGGAGAGCATTAAATGAATACATGTAAGCTAATAGGATTTGCTGCCTTAATCAGTGATTAAGTTATTTCAGGGTTAACCACTAAAAAACCCCCAATTTTGCTCATGTTTTCTAACATTATTTTAAGAGGACAAATTCATTATATTTCTAGCAGTAAGGACAGCCACATATCCAAAGCAGGTATTGTATTAGAAACCAGAACCCTTATACTCTTGGAGAAACTGAGTCATTGAGTAGGCAAGAAATACTTGCTCTTGAAACATTTCCAGTTTATAACTCCAACAGTCCTGAACTAGGAGGATGCTAGGATATCAAATTATATTCCAAAACCACCTGAAAAGAAGCCAGAGATGCTCCAGGATTTATTTTTTCTTAAAGAACTTAATATCTTCGCTACACCAAAAGTACATTGCTTCTAGCCTCAACAGGGAGTGTTCTGCCAAGACTTCAGGAAAGTAAAAAAAAAATCCAGAACACAGAATATTACACTCAATTAATTACATGCTTAATTGCTCTCTTCTTTTAACAGCCTAATGAATGCAGCAAGTTTCAGTTTCAGTATGTTTGTGTAGCCCAAAGTTTCAAGTCCAATAAAAGAGACAGGACTGATCTGCAGCATCTGTGCTAAGATCAGACACAGTTCTGCAATCAGAAGCAAACACTCAGAGTAACACCTATGCCCCTGTCTCCACCCAGAGCACCCAGGAGCTGACAGGCAGGGGGTTTCCCCTACAAGCTACAAAGAGAACATTGTATGCCATGGAACATGACAGCCTCAATTAAATTTGAAGAGAATCTGACTCATCTCAGATCCCAGGCCAGTGGACCACCATGTGTCAGTGGAACTTCTGCCTCTCTTTGCTTCTTTGGCCAGGACCTGGTTGCGCTATTGAATCAACTTATGTTTCTGAGTCAGTAGTCTAAAAACTATCCCAAGGCACACACAACTTTCATTTCAACCTTCCCAAGGCACACATCAAAGTGATGTATCAGGAAGCCAGCTGGCAAGAAGCAGGTTCCAAATGTTTGCATAAACTGCAAGTTAGCTATTAAACTAATGGCAAACGGCCCAATTCCAGTCAGAAATTCAGAGGCACTTACCCTCATTAAAGCCCAACAAAAAAAATAAAACAAAAACAACGTCTCTAAGCTAAGCCACTCAAGATGTTACCTATGCAACACAAACATTTCATTTCAACAGATTTAATTTGCTTTTTGCTCGCTCTGCACTGTGTACCTATATGAGGTATCTTGCCATTTAAAAGCAAACCTGCCTGTCATTTCTAAAAAAACCAAAAACTTCACCTTGTATTTCCCCTACTTACAGCTTTGCACACAAAAGAAAAAACTGAAGTGATTTTTTTTATAAGAAATGCAACAGTGTTCTCAGACATTCCTAGTCTTAACTGTCATACCTATCCTGGTGAAACTTCTGCAGGAAAAGCTGATGCATGCCATTTCGTTTAAAGCCAATATTATGATATACTCATTGTCAAATCTTTTATAATCCCGAAGTTCAAGAGACGGTAATTTTTTGGGTTTGAAATGGAAATTTCGCTTTGGCTTTAACAATGGAGAGAACGGGCACACGTACACAGATAACTCAGTCAGACATGAGCTCAGCCAGAGCACATTCCAAGCTGGCCGGACATGAGCCAGCTCCAGCTCCCTAGTCCTGAGCTGTGTTAGCACAGCCCTGTGCCCACACTAATAAAACCTGCAGAGAGGCTGGGTGTGCTGGGCTGGGCACTGTCCTGCACTGTCTGGCCAACTCCAGCCACGGACAGCGGGCTCCGTCTGCACTCATCTGTGCACACACTGCAAGGCTCCCTCCCACTGCACTGCAAGGCTCCCACTGCTCTGCAAGGCCCCCACTGCACTGCAAGGCTCCCACTGCTCTGCAAGGCTCCC
>VXBR01001239.1:1245901-1272131 GCA_013400215.1 Cisticola juncidis | reverse complement strand
CCCACTGCACTGCAAGGCTCCCTCCCACTGCACTGCAAGGCTCCCACTGCACTGCAAGGCTCCCACTGCACTGCAAGGCTCCCACTGCTCTGCAAGGCTCCCACTGCTCTGCAAGGCTCCCTCTGCCCTGCAAGGCCCCCACTGCACTGCAAGGCCCCCACTGCTCTGCAAGGCTCCCACTGCTCTGCAAGGCTCCCACTGCTCTGCAAGGCTCCCACTGCTCTGCAAGGCCCCCACTGCTCTGCAAGGCCCCCACTGCTCTGCAAGGCCCCCACTGCTGTCAGTCTTTTTCTCCTTACGTAGAGAACAGCATCATACATTTGGGATTTTAAGTATCACCCTTGACCATGGCAATTCCTTATAGCTGTTCCAAAAAGTATTTAAAATGAGAAAATCATTATTAGTACTACAGACCAATGACAGGCATGGGAAATTGAATGGATTTTATTTACATAACTGTCCTGTATAGTTAGTACCACTTCTCCCAGGCATTCATTCTGTTAGGGAATTCAACAAGACTTATAACTCAGTTCCTGTCAACATCTCAAGGACAAAGGACACATTTTTAGTAGTATTCAAGTCTACCATAAAGTAGAAACAAAGAGAAAATTGGGTTACTTATTATAAAACTGTGAATCCTAGTTCTTACAGAAAGATAGAAAATGACACCATGAAAAGAGATCAAGTAACACGGTTCTTTAAAGTTTTGGTCCAATAACCCATGTAACTAAACTCAACTTTGCCTGTGCAAGGAAATTACTAAGTCTTCCAAGGATGGAAAAAAGCCATGTATTAATCATCTACTGACAGAGAAACCAAAGGACAGGTGTGTAACTCTGAGCTCAAATAACTAGCCTGGAAGATCAAGGAATAAAAGTGTAATATGAACATGTTAATAACATTAAGTTTTCCTTATAAAAAATACCCTGGAGCAGTTGAAGGCTGACACAAGTTCTCCATTTTATATTTTCTTCATTTAAAAGGTAGATTAAAAAATAAACAAAACAGCCAACAAAACCAGATTTAGTGAGCTACATACTTGATTTTTAGGAAATGCAGTAAAACACTCTTCAATTATACAACACTGTCTGTGCCAGCCCCTTCACTCTTGCCTGTAAAAGGCACAGGGTAAAAAAGTCAGACTAGAGTGTGAGATTCCTTCTCACTACTATTTAATTTTTCTATTGTCTAAAGTAAGTATTACATGTTGTGAAATGAACTAAAGGTTGTCAACTAAGAAAGTAACAACATTATTTAAGTTAGGTTCAACACCCTTCAAAGTCATAGCCATTGACACAAACTAGAGAAGTTTAGCTTATTTGAGAAGCAAATTTAATCTGGGCAGTAGCCTTTGAAGTAAATTTTAATTTTTCTTGTCTACAACAATATTTCAAAAATAGAACTCATATTTGGATATATGCTTTAACATTCATCATTTGGGTCCATTTGTATACTCGTGTCATTGTGAATGTAAAACTCATAAAAAGGTACCATCCAAACAAGTTTAGGCAGACTCAGGTAACAAAAATTGGGGATGGTGACACAGGAAGATGGTTTAGGGCAAGATTTATGTTAATCTTCATTGGACTAGCCTGCATGTTGCAAAAATACTAGATAGTATTATTGAGTATTAAAGTTTGAAATATTGTCTCTAGGTATGATCTGAGATCTAATACAGAGTGTTTATATTTCTTAACTACAAATTACTTGTCTGACTTCAAATCCAGTACTCAGAGGATTCTATGAGAGTGAGATTTTTGAGAACAAAAAGTATTTTTCATTTTTATTTACAATATCAAAGAATATTTGTGCAAGAATACTCAAAGTGATACTGCTCGAGCAAGTTCTGACATTCATCACTGGTGACAATCAAGACAATGAAATAACTTTTTGGCTTAAGCTGGATGTGAACCTCTAATGTGCTATAGCTGTCAGGTTCATGCATCATGCACACCTGCATAAAAAATAATCTCGGTGCACAATTTTCAGAGGGAAGCTGAACCTTACCTTTAGTGACAGAAGGAATGCTTTTTTCCATCTGGATTATTTAAATTGACTAACTAGTCCATTCCAGTTTTAAAAATTCATCAGATTTTGAAAATATGTTTGAAAATAACACAGAGTTTGTGTTCCCTAATCCATTAATCAAAGAAGACGATAGAGGAAAAAATAGTTGGAAAGCTACTCTCTCAACAATCCAAAGGACGAGGTAAATGGAAAGAAAGTGTTCAGCTACTAACTACAGCTAATATTCTGTCATAAATACAAAAATATTTGTTATCCCCCTTTGTTATCCAAAGCATAGAACAGTGCAGTTAACAACATGTGAGTTGGTTAGAGCTGAATTACAGAAACAGGCAATTCACATCCAAAGAACAACCTAATATAACTCATGTATAAAATGTCACATCTCTTAAAATGCAAAAATCTAATAATGGAAGTAAATATATCAGACTGCAGAGGGGTATACTTTTGTGTTTAGACACACAAATACAACATGTATATATATTCTATTCCACAAAGAGAAATGTAAACCCATAAATCTCCATCCTGAACATAATCAAGATCATGCACAGTGGATACAGCAGTGGGGGATGACCAGAAATGAACAGAAAAAAATTAAATTAAAATTAATTTAATATTGATTATCAAAATGAAGAGGTTTTGGCTTGTTTTAAAAAATAGGTAAATATATATTTTAATATTAATACATTTTATAGTTTGTCCAAAATGTGAATAGAATTAATTAAGATGTTATGTATTTTTAGAGTCAGATCAGCTATTCTGCATGTAACATTTACATAGGAATTCTACTATGTATCTTCTGTCAGGACAAAAAAACCTCTAGAGAACATTGTAGAAACTAAAAAGCAGTTTCTGTTCAGTTTCAAACCAGCAACTAAACAGTAGAGTGAAGTGCAGGTGTAATTTTCTCTACCATTCCCTGACAACAGAAGGCTTGCTGCTAAGTCTCCCTAAAAGCAATCTGCAGAGATAAAACATAGTTCAACCTACAGTTAAGCCTTTCAAGTGGAAAGTTTATCCTATGAAAAGCTGCATTTGAAGAAAGGCATTGAGCAGAAGCTACAGTCAAGAGCCACACCTGAAGTCACACAATATCATTTCTATGTCAGAACAGAGAAGAGTATTTACTGCTATGACTATGTCACTGCACACCACATATTAAAGACACTACTGAAATATTTCACAACAAAGCAAAGTTGTTATCTTGAAAAACATAGTCCCTATTTAGGAATTCTTTTTCATCAGCTATCAAAAAAAGGTCCACCTGAATTACCTGCAGCCACTAATCAGTTTTGAAACTAATAGCTAAAGGCAAATTACAGGTTGTTTTTAAAATAATTCAATGTGTTGCATTAATAAATTATTGTTAACCTAAATTTACTTTATTATGACAACTCAGACAATGTAGATATGAACTTCAAGTGAAATACCTGAATAGCACCAAACAATTGTGTCTTTAGGAGCAACATCAGCAATAACTTGTATTACTTACTGGTATATAATAGATATTCATTTTAGGGGCTTCATTGGCAGTCATTAGCATTCCTAAAAAGAGATTTCCATATTTAAAAATATTGATCAGAAGAGGATAACACTTTTTAGAAAAAGCTCATAAAGTACATATTCTAAGGTTGCAATGGACATTAATCAAGACCTGTAAAAAACATTGCATCAAATACCATGGAAAGAAAGGTGTGATATCAGCATAATTAACAAAGCTTAATTTTCTATATATTCATTACCTTTTGTCCTCTATCTAAATTTTTCAGCACCACTTTAAGCAACATGAAGCTCTGACAAGTGCAGGCTACCAACTTTCATAACAAATGCAAATAGTTCACCCTTAATTCTGTTTAGAACAAGTCCAGTTAGTATTGCAGTTAAAAACTACATTGGACATAAAAGTGCATTATTCATACATTGGTATTAGTATATGTGGCTATTTATTTTTAAACACACACCTAAACAGAGTCAGAAATCATTACATGGTTTACACCTTCATTCGTATTTCATCTTGGGAAATAAACACAACAGCAGCTTCTCAACCCAAAATGAGATATAGGACACTGTGGCTTCATAAAGTGTAACACTAGTGCTACAACCAAGCAGGGCAAATGTAGAATTTCAAGTATCTTTGAATATACCCAAGAAGCACCAGGAAAAAGGGGTTTACGTATTCTGAATATTAAAAAAAATACTGTAGGAATACTAAAATCTGTGAAAAATCTACTGACACAAGACTTCATGTAAGTTCACTCTTAATTTCCTTCTACATAAAAGAGTAATAAGAACATTTGCTATATACTGTTATGTTTATCTCAGTTTTGTCTTTCCAATGTAGCTGATCAACAGGCAATACAGGAGATTGATTATGAAGAACAAAGTGCCATCAAATTAGATAACATTCTGATCTGAGAGAACTATAATATATGCCACTGAGACTAGGAATAATTGGGTCAATTACTACACACCCAGAGGGTAAAAATATAATTAACACCCAACTAGAGGAATGCAATTAACATGGGTGGAGTAATCCTTCCTACCTAATCCTTTTATTACAAATACACAATGCAGCTCGACTTACAGTGTCAGAAAAAAGGGAGCTTTCTTTCCCAGAAAAGCAAGATATTTGTGAAAGCTTAGTCAGCCAACAGGCTAAAAACTGTGCCTGGTAAGATTTGCAGACAATTTCAGGAAAAAGAAAAAATTTATAGCATTGAATACACACACACAGAGTACACCAGTACTCTGTTACAAGTTACATGCTCCCCTAACAGCACACTCACTACTGCTTCATAAGACAAAGCATCTTTCCATTGACTGAACTGGAATCATTACAAATAAAGACAGAAATTATTTCCACAGGTGCTTCAAAGATGACAGTAAAGTAAAACCTCCTCTTTGAGAGTCTTCCACCAATACTTAAAAGAGGACAAAAACAGACTTCAGAACAGTATATGAGAACAGTATATATACTACAAGAGAAATAGAAGAACGAAAGTTAGGAACTCTGAAAGGAGAAGTCTATTCCATGCATTTTTATTGCTTCAGCTTGTTAGTTTTAATCAATTTTTATGGGAAGGAAGACCACAACCTAACAAACTATATAACAGCCTAGTTTGATTACTATACAAGGGAAAAAAGGAGAGCCTTTTACTTCTTTGGAAAATGGTCTGCAATACAGTGTCATGAATGTAAAAGAATGAAAGTGGGAGAATGAAGTAATAGTATGTGGGAGCAGCAGTTTTAGAAAATGAAGATTTTTACCTTTTAATTTTTCTTACGGTAACTGAAACAAATGAGACACAGATTTCTATACACTGAAGATATTGTCAAGTTTCATTTATATTCTACATCTTAAATTGACTAAAGGCTATCTGATAAGGGGTAAACCTTTTTTTTCCCCTAGCCCCATTCTGTTCATGTGTGATCAGAGGAAGATATTCGACCATGAGAGATCCACTAATGTCTGTTATGTAGTTTGGTCAAAGATACACAAGGAATACCTTGCTTCTCAGGAAAGGTACTAATACTGAAGCTGGTTGATAAAATAGTTTAATTAAAAATGCCTAACTATAACAAAACTACCACCAAAAATCCCAGTTCACAGTATATTGATCTTGAGATCTACCATAACTGATAGAATTACAGAATTTTAGAACAGTTTGGTTTGGATGAGATTCCCATGGGCTCATTCTCAAGCTTGTCCCAGTACCCCTGGATGACATCACACTCTTCATCTTGGTGTCACCTGCCAGCTTGCTGAGGGTACTCAATCCCACTAGGTCATTAATGAAGATATTTAATAAATATTTAATATATTTAATAAATCTTGTCCAATACAGAGCCCTAGGGACACCACCTGTCACTGATTTCCATTTGGACATTGAACTGTTGACCACTACCCCTTCTGGATGAGCCTGTCCAACCAATTCCTCATCCCCTGAACCGTCCACCCATCAAATCCTCATCTCTCCAGTAAGGGTGAAAATGAGGGTTTGCCTTTCTGAGCAGCAAGAAGTGTTAAAACACAAGCTAAGCAAAGATCTCCTGGATTTCCTGGGCCATGCACCTAGTGGGGTTCTGAGAATACTGGGGCACCAGTAGGAGCCCTGAGCCAAACCCATACTGATACCAAAATCATGTCCATATTTCCAACTTTTCACAACTGCAAGCCCATCTTACTGGAAATATTTCCTTATTTTCAGATCTTCAGTCATGATTACTCCTTAAATTCTGAAGCATGAGGTGGTTCTAGGCCTCTTAAATGCTGGTCCAACAGTATTTATGATAAACACATGATGCACCACCTCTTGCCCTAGATCTCTCAATTTCTATTGCAAAATGTTCTACTTTTTGCCCCACTGTCTCCATGTGACTATAAAATACAACCCAGTTTTCCTCCCACAACAGTTCTTACCAAAACCATCAACCTGTCCCCCTGCAGACAATAAAAGCAGCACTGATTTAAGCAGTGGAGATGTGGGACACAAAACTGGACTGCACAATCTCAGTCAGACATGTGAAAAGCAATGTCCAATAGCAACATTGGAGAGACGTGCATTCAATTCCTTGTGCTACAAGATTTGTCCTGCAGAGTCTCATGAAAATCACAGAAATCATGAAAAATGAAAATCATTTCTGCAAAAGCACACAAGGTATGTCCACATACCACAAAGGCTATAGAGCATCCACAGCTGAGCAATGCCCATCCTTGACATATTCAAACTTGACTTGACCTGAACAGCCTGATCAGACATCAAAGCTAGATCTAACTGCAAGTTGGCCCTGCTTTGAATAGGAAATATACAACTCCCAGGGGTACCTTCCAACCTAACTTACACTATGATTATTCATTGACAAATAACTTTTTTCTGTTCCCTTCACTGTGGTGAGCTCTTCATTGATGCTGTGTGGATGTTAATTTGCTGCTAGATTCTCTTTTAGATGAAACCAATGAGCTCACAGGTGAAACCTGGGTGAAATGCTGAATGATCTCTCTCTGCAGCCACCATGGATGGGGGTTTATCCATCTCCAGGGTGCACAGTCCACCCTGTCACCACGTAGTAATTCTCAAATACACCCACATGAACTCCTACATTCAATCAGGAGACATGGCATGAGCATGTACTCTGCTCCTAAGGTCAGAAATGCCCACCAACTTATGAGAGAAGAGTATTTAACTGCTCAACTTACAAAACAAAAAAAAGAAAAGGAAAAAAAACCTCCAACACATTCTTAACTGAAGTTGGCAGAAAAGACACAGATAAGTTTTAACTTGCCAGAAATCTCACTTATCTACAATCTTAAATTTGAGCTGCTAGTATGAATCAAAGTCCAAGTTGCTGTCTTTACTGCTACCTCTCTCTAAAGTTAGGATAATAGCAGTTTGCAACTCAGGCATTTTGCTCTGCACCATCCTAATGGCCCTAATATATTTCATCTTTTTCAGTACTGCTTTCTAAAAAGGAAGTAGGTGTCACAGCATACTTAAGAACTAAATCAACTCATATTAAGCAAGAAAATTAATCAAGTTGCAATCTGAAGTTATAACCAAAGCACGTATGTACATACAACCACCATTTTGTAAAATATTTTTAGTCATAAATTAAGTCCTGGAAATCTTGGTTAAAAAGTGATCCTCAGTTTTGATCTCTAAACATAACATTATGAGATGCAACAAATCTGAAAACAACTACAAAAAACATGCAAATTTGTGCACTTAGGAATCTACACTTAAAACCAAATATTAAACTTAAGGGACAGCACAATTTAAGTGCTGTACTTAAACCAAGGAAAGATCAAATCCTTGAAACACTTGAAAAAAAAAACCCTGTAAAGTTGCTGTAAAGAGATTTTTCCTACTTCTACAAAGCAAGTTCCAAGTCATCTGGGACTTAGTCAAGACAATAGGCCAAAATTCCTATTCTTATGAAATGAGTCACTTCAGATATTTGAGGGAGTGAAAGAGGTCAATCCCTCAATTAACAGCACAGCAGCTTCTGCCTGCAGAGAGGCTCCAATGTAGTAGAGATGCAGAGGAATCAAGGACACTAATTGACAAATAACTCTTTATTCCAAGCTCTGCTGTAAGGAGCAGAGTAGACCTAAATTGTATCACCTGAATGAAGACCACACCTTGGGTTAACAAGCTTTTCCTTTTGAATTTAGCAAGACATTAATATACTTAACATACCTGAATTTGGATAAAGGCAGACATCGTTTATATCATGTTCTGGCTCCATTGAAGTAAATATCTTTCCCTGAAATTGTTGGAAGAAAACAAATCATAAAGAACTCCAAACAATATAATTAAATTCAGTAAATCTAAACATTAATAATAGCTACTATAGAAGCTAAGAAACATGATGGAATAAAGATGGAACAGATTTTGCAGAATAATAAAATGTTATTATTATCTGAACATAACACAAGAAACTCAGTATTGTATTTTATCTCAGTATTGTAAGAGATGGATTAAATCTCTTACACGGAAGTGCAGCCTACTAGCAATGGAAGATACAGCAATGTACAGTGGCACCTCTAATTTCTCAGCTTTCACTTCTGTGTTGAAAATGTATGTCAGATTTACTTTATTTTATGCAAAAGTGGAGCTGAGGTCCACAAGTTCTGGCACATTGTCAATGTAACCCTCACTTCACTCAACTCTGAGTGTGGTAGTTTTAAGCAACTTTACTTTGCTAAGTATGATCAGCTGAAAAAATGGATTACGAGTGGAATTTGAATTTGGAGCTGGGTTCTGCCACTGTACTAATGTCTACGTGAAATGAAATAGGTGATTTATGATTTGCAGACTCAATATTAAAGAGGTCTTGATATAAAAGTAGTAAGAGCATGAAGTGGTATCTAGCTTAGATCAGAATTGAGTTACAAAGGTTACTTAAGAAAGAGGTAAAAGCAGGAAACGTTCTCTAAATAGTAAAAATTGGAACACAGTCTGAAAAACCCAGACAAAATACAGGTGCTCTTGTAAGCCAACACACAAAACAGCCAGTAAAGGAAGAGTCTCTAACAACTGGACCACATAATATGAAGCATGAGACTACATGCCTACACAGCTCTAAATGAGGGACAGGAACAAGGCAAATTTTGATCCTGTTCCTCTTTTTTTTCTTTCCCTGCAGCAATCCCACCTACCTTTCAGGGCCCTTCCTTTCCCTCCCAGTTACATGCTGTTACCCCACCCACCTCTGGTCTCTCCCTGATGATTAAGAAGAGTCCTCCTCCACCCCAGCCTCAGCAGACAAAAGCCTGGTGCTCCCCACCCCAAGGCACGTCTCAGCATGGGGCTATTCTGGTATCAAAGCCATATGTTCTCCACCCGCAGTCTGCCTCTGCACTTGGTTCCTGGCCAGAGATAGTCAGGAACCAGCATCTGGGAGAGCTGGAGCCAGCTGGAACATACTCTAGGAAAGAGTCCAAAGCTATCTCTGCCTTCCAGCAGTGAGAAACCCTCCCTGTTCCCACCAGAGGCCACCTGACAATCTTACAGTGCTTCATTCTCAAGGAGGGAAGTATACATACCTAGGAAAAATGGAGAGGCCACTGCAGATGTTTTAAATAATAACCAATAATTTATTTGCTCTTTCAAACAATAAAAAATAACTGCAGAGGAGCTTACAAAAAACTACTTGCAATTACAGAAAAAATAAAAGAGGCTGTTGAAAGTTCACGAAGGGGCACACTACTGAAGTGACTGCCTGAAATAATTAGAAAAAAAGCCTCTACTACAACTCTATGTTTCATTGAAGTTAGAAAGGCATAGAGGAAGCATGTTTTTTAGAGGGAACACAATGACTACAGACATCTCAAACCAAAACAAGTTGTAATAGTGTTACTATGAATCTGGGGTAACAAAATATGTTGCCCCATAGATTCATAGTAAGGTTCATTGACAGAATGATAAGAAAGAGGACAGCATGAT
Source organism: Cisticola juncidis (assembly GCA_013400215.1). Taxonomy (NCBI): domain Eukaryota; kingdom Metazoa; phylum Chordata; class Aves; order Passeriformes; family Cisticolidae; genus Cisticola; species Cisticola juncidis. The sequence continues at coordinate 1,262,160 of VXBR01001239.1, read as the reverse complement.
ATAATGCAAAAAACGCTATGAAAATCAGATTTCAATTTCACTTAGAGGTGCAAAGGACAGGCATTAAAGACACTGCTCATTGCAACATAATCCCCTAGATACAGTGTAATAAGACACACTGTTATTTGGCTCCATGCATAGTATCTGCTTCAGCATCCAAATAGAATCCTATAAAATAAGCAGCACCTGATTTTAATAGGTCCTTAACTAACTGATCTGCCTTTGAAATTAACCCTACTTTGAGCAGGGAATTGGAATGAACGTATTTTCTGGTGAAATAACTTAACTGGATGTGTTCAAGAACACTGTGAGCAAGGCAATAGCCAAGATACTACTTTTTATGTTTAAATCTTTCTCCTGAAAGAAGTCTCTTGGCCAGACATGTACAAACAGCTAAAACCCCCCTAAGACTATAGCTTTATACCTGACAGGCTATTGAATAACTTCCCAGATGTTGATTTAGTCAGACAGGGTAAAATGCTATGCAAATTAAGAGACATTAAAAACTCACCTTCTTACACTGAATTTCAGCTTAATTGATCAAGCTGCCAAAAAAAAAAACAAAAAACAAAACCACTCCAAAACAACAAACCAAAAAAAAAATCCACCCCAAAAACTTCCAACCCAAATAAAATAAAAAATAAAAAAATCTGAATGCAGCAACATAAAACTACTTACTGTATCTTTGTTCCACATTTTTATGATTCGAGAATCCGCAGAGATAATTAAATCCAACTGATGCTGAAACTGAACTGATTTAATGGGCAGGCCATAGTGGTGGTCTTTGACTATCAATGGGTTACTAGACCGGAGATCATATAACAGCACCTTGAAGAACAAGAGACAAATTAAATGTATAACACTGTAAGATCATGAGGAAGTCATGCCTATCAGATCTTCACCAAACTTTTAACTAAACTTGAGATTTTACTTAAATACGTAGGATTTACATAGAACAAATAATTTTAAATTCTAAAAACAACTTATTAAGTGAGCTCGGTTTATTCTAACCAGGTATTTTAACATTAGCATGTTTCCATCTAGAAAAATTAATGAATTTAAGACCTAACCATTTTTCTAAAGACTTTTTAATTTCTATTGAAGAACCTTTCAATACTCTTAGTATTTCATAATAAGTAATATTTCGCTTTTTTCTTGTGTTGTTGTTAAATGATTTAAATTTTCAGACTCTCTTCCAGATTCAGTGAAACATGACTGTTCTGGCTCCAACTTTCCCTCAGTGAAATATAATTTTTTATGTAAAGGAAAGTAGAGAGTACAGGCCCTGTCTCCCAGAAACCTATATTTTATCTCAAAAATTTCCTATGGAACTTGAGAAAGTTAAATCTTTCATATGTAAAGTGTGAATAACAATTTTTGGGAAAAACAGTATCATCAGTTCATTTAATCAGAAACACAATCTACAATAAGATTTGTCTGACTTGTACATTAACACTGCAAATACAATTCTCACACACATCTGTTCTTAAAGGACCAACAGTTTTCTAAGCCCATGAAAATACTGACTAAGGCACAAAATAATCCTCACACTTCCCTTTAAAAATATAATGGTAACAATAAATGAATTGAAATGATTCTTCCTATCAAGACAAGACACTAAAAGTAACAGTTGAAAAACAGTAATTTCTGGTTTTTCAGCCACCTTCAAGAGAAGGGAGAGCACATATGTTGCACTGAGATGGTACTCATAGTCTCAAAAAGCAGCAACTTCCCCACACACTTGACTCAAGTTATAAGAAAACTGCAAATTTGAACTTATAAGGTATGTAGGTTATGATGATTTAAAGTGGTACCTACAAAATTCTGAAGAGGACAAGCATTTGATAAAATTAAATTGCAGTTTGACTACCACTACTCTATACATGTAATTTATGGTCTAATAAATACTTGCAATAATAGATACATACTGCACTCAGTATATGATAGACCTGGATTGGGAATTGCAAGAGCTGGATCTCCTAAGAACTGTGGTAGATGAAGTGAGATTTACCTGCCCAGTAGATGTTCCAACAGCCATATTCAAAGCCCCATCAAATTTCAGTGCTGAAATGGATGGCAAACCTTCTATCCTGCAAAGCACAATGCTTATAGTTAGGCATTCTTTCAATGAAGTCTGCAAAGAATTTTTTTATTTAAAAAATAGCTAAGTTAATTCTTAGCTAACAGTAAAGTAATTCACAGGTATCATTCAGAAATACTACTTCAAAAAGCTGCACTGTTTACATTCACAACATGTATTTGTATACAAAAATAGCCACTGCTATGTAGATCAGTGTCTAAGAGAACTCCTTTATGACTAAGAAAATCCTTTACTCACACTAGCAAAGATAAGAGAATAGGCAGGTCACTTTAAAGCAAAGTGAGATTTATTTCTAAAACAAAAACTTCTGAAAAATCCAGAACAACACAATTAGAAGAGGTGGCCATTACTCACTCTGTGTCTGCTGTCACACTGCTTAAAGCACAGTCCAACAGCCCAACTCGATTTCTAGTTCTAGGATCCCAGCATTCCACTTTACCCTAAACAGTTTAGAAAATACAGTTCAAGCTTACGCAGCTGATGCCTGGTAGTCTGAAAACGTTTAAATAAAACTATGAATTATCTAATCTAATGGATAATTAACAAAATTTCCTAGGTTGACATGAGTTGTTCTAATAATGACATAAAGGCTGCACACAGTTTTTTCAATGCAATCTAAATCAAAATCACTAACACTAATTTTCTGAAGATTAATAGGGTACACATGCCAGCTAATTTCTACTCCAACCCACACTGCAAAATGAGCCATCATTTTGAGAACATAATTTTCGCTCCCATCTGCAAAATCTCAAGGGCTCAGCAACCAAGTAACTCTGATTTTATCTGCACTATGCTCTGAAAAGTCATCTTTAACATATCTATATCTAACACAGCAAATGAGACCAATTTAATTAATTAGGTTCATGATTTCTTCTTACCCTCCTGTAAATTAATATTAAAAAACACCCCCAAAACTACTGCCCTTTTCATAAAAGGAATGCAAACATTTACCTCAGTTGTCCCCATAGCAAATAAGAAGTGTACAGGATTTATGTCACAGACATTACTCTCTCTGCAACAGAAAAAGGAGCAAGTTTAATGACATATGAACAACTAATAAGATTTCTGTTATCATGTACACTATTGCTCAGCCTGGAAAAGCAAAAGTTGGAGGGAGGGACAGATGGCCACACAACAACAGTTTCCTATACTTAAGGGGAGATAACTAACAATCTGGAGCCAGAGACATTCCTGATTTACTTCAAACAGGTAAGGTTCCAACTGGATGTAATGATAATATTCTAATGTTTATAAGGATAATTAGGCACTGGAATTTGTTAATCATAGAGGTTGGGAAATTTACATCTTTGGAGTTTCCAACACCCTCCTGAGAAAATTAATCTGAATTCATATGACTGTGCCCTGAGTTGGAGCCTGGGCTCTGAGGTTCTCTGCATTCCTCTGCTCATATCCACCTCCCACCAAGCCCTGCCACATCACTCTGCTCCACTCCTAAACAACTCAACAGGACATGAAGAAATGGTCTCAAGGTGTGCCACGGAAGGTTCAGACTGGATACTAGGAAAAATTTCTTCACTGAAAGGGTTGCCAAGCATTGGAACAGGCTGCCCAGGGAAGTGGTTCAATCACCATCCCTGGAGATATTTGAAAGATGGGTAGATGAGGCATTTGGGGACATGGCTTAGTGGTGGACTTGGCAGTGCTGGGTTAATGGCTGGGCTTGATGATCTTAGAGGTCTCTTCCAACCTAAATGAATCTCTCATTCTAACGATGATGATGTCAAAAAATCTTTATCATTACTTGTGTTCTAAAGCTTACATCCCAAACATGTTCTGTCTGACCAATGGCCTCCTTTCTCTCACCCAAGTATCCTGTTTCTCAGCAGGGCACCCAAGAGCCCTGTATTTCAACAATTCTTCCAAAGTACAAATATTTCTCTCTACACCACTTATCCCAATGCTTTCCAACTACTTCCATTCAAAGCTCTCAAACTCTAATTCTGTAACTCATCCAGCTCCGTCACCACAAACCCTTCTCACAATTTAAATCTCATCTCTCTAATCCAGATTTTACTCTACAGCCTTACCTCTCCCATTCCAGGATTTCCCCCTTTTTTTTTCTCCTGTTGCTCAGTTTTTTGTTGTGCCTTCCCAAACACTTCTGCATCCATTAAGCTACTCTGCCCACTGAACACCGGCTGTTGTCCACCAACAAGCCACTCTATCTAGTGAAATCTGTTATTCTCATCTGCCTCTCCCCACATGAAAAAAAGCTCAGTTCCTTCTCTGGTAGGGTTTTTCAAAAGAATGAGACACATGCTGAAGATATAAGAATTCTCTCTGGGCTACTTCAAGAGCAGAAGGACAAAGACATGTCTGGGGAAGTACATACCCTGTGGGCAGATCTCTATATGATGGCTAAATTGAGTAATAATGGCAAAGTTTTAATGAAATGTTCTTAATATCAAGTTATATAATACCTATTTAGTCCATATTAAGCAATTTTAACACATCCACAAAAGAAAATTCAATTAAACATAAAAACTAGAACATAAAATGAAATGAGTCTCAGACTCAGCATATGTTCATTTTCAACAAGGCATTTGGGCAGTGTTCAGAGACTACTGGTGGTGAGCATGGTAGGAGTCTGCTTCCACCTGGTGGAAAGAAGACACAGGTCATGCACTACACAGAACTCACGCAGCTTCCGTTTGCAGGGAGTTCAGAAATCTTCCTTGCTCCAGATTGAGCCTGTACACTTCAGAGCTACAAAAGAAAAACCCAAAATTACTCGTGTCTTACAAATACTGAAAAACACTGCTGTAAATTTGGAGGCATTGCAAAGATTCTTATTCACAGCCTACTTTTGCCAAATATACAATTTTCAGAATTCACAATTTACAACAAGACAAAACATATATTCGGTGCTCAGAACACAAAGAAAAATGTGCATGTTCACCAATTATTTATTATACTTCAATATCTTACCAATTACTATTTTCCCATGCAAAAGATACATTAATTCATTTCTCAAGATCTTTTAATTTCCTGTGATTTAAGTTACATCTTGAATTTCTACTTACTTTGTTTGAAACCCTAAGGATATATTTTTAATTTTACTGTCTTTTCAGAAACCCAATTATGTGATTTAACTCACACGTCACAGCAATAAAACACCAATCAAGATAGGAGAATTTATTTAATTTTCCTTACGTATATGCTGCTGTTTTTAATACAAATTTGCAAATACACAATATACACGGTTTAAGAATAAAAGAAAAAAACAGTTTTAAAATAGCATGGGAAACTGAATTAATTTTAATCTTCTCATATTTTCCACTCTTCACTGTCTTCCTTATTGATTTGGAAGGAATTGCCACTTCTTCCACTTTTAAACTTTTCTAATATTTTAATTTCATTATTTTATTATTGGAAAACACTGCTAACAAAACTGAAACAAAATATTCCACTTCATACCTTGCTCCTACAAAATACAGGTCACATGATGGGTAGTGGTAAGAGAAATCTCTACCAAATTTTGGTATTCTTGTCTTGTAGTAATGGCCATGTTGTGAATGAAACTCCACAAATCTTCCACACTCCAAGAAGACAATCTGAAAATAAAATAGAAAGCACTGAAACATACAGAAACAGAAAAGGATCTTCCCAATTTATCTTACAGCACAAACTGCAGTGATTTTTTTTCAAACATGCTGATCACAACTTATTCAAACAATTTCTACTCAAATGATACAATCAACTAGCACTTCATCATTCTTATTAGCCACAGCAAAGAGTTTTGTTAATACACATTATATGAATACTCACAAGAGTAAATGAGACACCTTGAAAGTGACTCTGCAGTCAGAAGCAGCACAGTTATCTCATGTTCTGCTGCACCAAAATTAATATTTCTACTTCCCTCAAGACACTACAGTTAGTGATTTCTTCCAGGTACAAACTGTACAGACACTAGAAGGTCCACATGTACTAAGCACATGAGCTACACATCCTGATGTATCGCAGTGTTCCAAGAAATGACACCAATGATTTTTCTGTATTTTTGTTCTTTGCTAACTGAATACGAACATTGATTGTTTCTTTCTAAAACTTAGACAAACATCTCAGTCCTGGAAAAACCTACAGGGAGGCATCACTAGAGAACTCAGTCTACCTCAGTAAATAAAACAGGCCAGGTCCTGCTGTTCCACTCCTTATGGCAGGTTAACATGGCACATACCCACAGGAAGGGATTCTTCCCACTCCAGAAACAGATCACATCACTCATGCTGTTCCTCAAACCATGGACAGGCACTGTGCACTGAAGGAACAGCTGGCCTGCCCCAAACTCATGCCATGCATGATAACCACAGACAAACCTTTGTCTCTGAGACTGCTCCTTATTTAGCTTGGCTTAGAAAAGTGATACTTTAGTTTAGCCTGTACACGCATCTTCTAGAAACAGTAGATAGTGAGTATCTAGTATTTTCTACTGCTGAGTTACACTGTTAGCAATGCAAATACGGATGAGAAACTCAGGGAAGGTGAGGTACATAAGTTACTTTACATCTGTCACATCTTTATTTATACATCTGTATATTCTTCCCTTAAGAGACATGGACGAAACACTGACCTGGGCTGGCACTTCATGCTTATTTATCCTCAGGTTCCTCCTTACTTGTGTACTTTTCCTGATATCAGAAACCCTAGTGTTTCAACTTTTATTCATGGACTTATCTTGGTCCAAGATTAAGCTGAATATCATATTCCAGAATGCTAACTAAAATTTCATATGAAGTTACAGATACATTGCACAACTGATGTTACACAGCGATGTCGTTCATATACATCACACTTTATTCTTTGTGTGCCTAACGCCTTTATGCTTTTTCCTGGAGGCTTCAAACTAACAAAGCTCTTTATTTATCTGTTTGAAACAATTCTCAGACCAAATATTTTCTCTACTATCACTGCAGAAAAAGAAGTGTCTGCATTTTAATGAAGTACAGAAGCTACATGAACTATAAGAACAAAAATTAAACCATATTTAATTTAAAAACATCAGTATCACATGTTCTTAGTTCACTACCAGTAACTCATCAAAAATATGTTTCAAAGGAGAGAAGATGCCGTTTACTTTCAGTAAGAAAAGTGAATTTTCTTCTCACCCACTCTGCCTCCAAAAAGATTTTAGGAAGTTTTTTACAGCTACCAAAAGCATCCAAATATTGTCCTAGTAATTATCTTGCCACTAATAATTTTCTATTTAAACACAAATTTCTATAATATTGGACTTGAATGTATTTGTGTTCTCTTTCATTAATAGTGGATACAGCTCACTGTAAATCGTGTTATTCTTTTCATTGTACTAAATTAATTTTGATCACTACCAGAAAACTATAACCCAAGGGTAGCAAAAGCATTAGCACTGATGTGTGGGAAAAATATTATAGCTAGTACAGGTCTCCTGGCAAAAGACTGTGAGGAAAAAAGATACCACTCTCTCCCAAGTGTAAAACTTATTCCAAGTCTAAGACTTTTAAGCCTAAAACTTAGAAAAGCAGAAAAATGTAACTGGTCTTACAAGTAATAATCTCTATGAAAGAAAATAGGTTCTCACTGTGAAAATGTAAATAAACCTCAAAGGAACCTACAGGGATGCAGAACAAATCTGGAAGGACACTATTTTCCCTGGCTATGACAGGATGCTGAGAGCACCAAGAAGGCAACCAAGACTGACATGGGACAGAATACAGACATTACAAAAAACATCCCTCTCTGCAGTAGCAACAGTAAAAACTTCAGATTTTCCTGGGCAGGTTTGACAAGAACTAAAAATTCTTTGTAACAAGGTAGAGCAGAATTGCAACAATTTATTCAGTAAATCTGTGGAACCACCATGCCTGCATATTTTGACAGAACTGTTCAAGCATTAAAATGATATTTTAGGGTCCCATTCCAATCAATACTCTATGATTCTAAAAATTTCAAGTGTAATTTCTCAAATATCGTTCCCTCTTTCTAACGTCTCCACAACATTATGACAACTACTTGAAGTTTATTTTTCTTTCTGATGATTTATTCAGTTTTAGTAAAATAAAATTGAAAACATAAAGATTGTATGAAGCTGAAAGAGTAGGGCTTCAGTGTGAAATATAGCACCCACTTCAGCTGAAAACACACACACACCTTTCTGTTCACAAGCAGTTAGAAACATTTGGGACACAGCATGTTCCTCAGTCTCCCAAATGACGATTTGGTATGTACAGCCAGAAACATTTTCCACCAGACAGACAAGTGGGAAGCTACTGTCAAGTATCAGCCATTACATTCTGCTACTTGAATTCATGCGCTTCCTTGGAAATCTCACAAGAAAAATGTAAAAAGCTACAAGGCTAGATGATCATGCCTCTGTTCAAACAGCAGTATTTATTAACACAAACCTATACCTGAAATAGAAAGGTCTTTTCACAGAAAAAAAAAGCGTAAAATAAACACTTGAGTGATTCCTTCAGGTACAGCACTTCATTGAAAAATAAATAAAATTAAAAATAAGATTTAAAAAAAAAGACATTACTTTTCTCCACAATTTTTGCCTCATTCACATGCTCATAATCATTGTGCATATAACAACACTGACAAATCAGGTTGTTAACTTAGCCATAGGTATCCCACCTTTCAAGAATAGTGTATGTGTGAATCATTTGTCACAAGGGATTGTGACTAAATGTTAGCCCAGAAAGAACAGTTAATTCCATTTTTCACATTATTTTGCTTGTTGGATAGATCCCTATTTGAAGTTTTTTTCTTCAACAAATGAAAGACTTTAAAAGTGGTAAAGCAAATTACCGCACAAAGACACAAAGCAAACAAACAAAATTTTAAAGGTACAAAAAATGTTTATCCTGTTTGCTGTTTGTAAAAACCATTTTTGTTCCAAAAGCTGTGTCGATTGACTGCCTTCACTATATATGAAAATGCATTTTAATATACATACTAAACAATTTTTTATACACTGAAAACTGTAACACATACCTTTGAGTAATCATCTGATAAAATCTCAAACGTAACCACTAGAGGAGAGAGCAAGAGAATTTTGAGTCAACCGAGCAAGCAAATTTATTTGCAAACATTGGCATAATCCTGAAAACATTTACACTCATGCTAATCTTTAGTCATGTAATATTGCCCACAGGTGTCAATGCATAATGCAGGCATTAATCTTTAGTAAGATCTCTAATTATGTAACTTGATTTGCAAAACCATAAGTAGTTTTCTAAAACTTTAGAAACATATGAAGCATCTGTAATCTTTTTATTGTTCTTGTATGCTTGACACGTTCCTCAGCACAATGCTCAACAATGTATTTTATTGCTGTGGGAATGTCTAATCAAATGGTTTTCAGTGAGTGTGTGGTCCATGGAACTCTGGTAATCCATCGAAGATGATAAAAAACTACATGAGTTTGGACATAAACTTGCATATGCAGTCCTTCCAAGGGGTCTGCACTAACACAAAAGAAGTGCTAAGGCTCACACATGTGAAAGCTATTACTCATGCTGAACACTAATTTATTGAACTATGCCTCGTTTTAATTAAGCTGAGTTGGGAACATTAGGGAGTAGCTGCTTCAGCTAAATTGGTTCTATTTAAATGAGGTAACTCATTTAAAGTTACCTGAAGTGACTCTAAGCTAGACTTCAAATTAAACATACTTCTGCAGTCTATAAAGATGCCATTTCAAAAAAAAAAAATTACTTTAAACTCTAATTAGTAGCAAGCATTTATAATTACAATGATTTCTTCTCTTTTGTATAGGGTTTCACTGTTGCTGTATCTTTCTCTCCCCAGCCGCTCTGAAACCCTCCCTTACAGTGCTCCTTCACCCTACTTGACTCCTTGTAGTCCTCAGACAGAGAACAAATAAACACCTCCATGCTCTTATTACAATTTTTATTTTTCACATCACTTTCACACACATCAAAGTTCAATTCTTCTGTAATAAATGTGTTCATCTTCTCACTGTTTTGGTCACCCCTATATTCCAGCTTTCAGCTTCTAATATCCCAGTCTTCAATCAAAAAAAGCTGAAATAACAATCCTCCCACACCCCCCAACCAAAAAAACTAAATCAACAAATCCCCACAATTCCTCAAATTTAAGCACCCTAAAAGCTCAGAGCTGTGGCAGCTCCTGACCTGCTCTAACTACCAGCTGATTCTCCCTTTCCCATTGTCTAGATGGCTCCTTATTTTCCTCATCACAGTTGTTCTTCCACCAAGTTGGTAGCAAACAAGGTGTATAAGGGTCTTGGCCATGCTACCATCTACCTCTAAGTACCCTGTTTCAAGAAAACAAACAGAAAACCAAACTAGCAAACAAACAAACCAACACCCCCAAGGAAATTCTCTTTACCCCGTAAGTCACCTACTGAGCTTGGGTTCCAAAGAGAAAACAGAGCAACCCACAGTGCATTCTCCTACCTTACTGCTTGACAGAACAGGTAAGAAGGGAGATCTTGCCACCACCCAGCCATTGGACCTTTGTCACATTCACCAAACAGAACACAGATTTCAGCCACACTCACCCTCTGAGCCCCACACTTTCTGGCTCATGGTAAATCTTACACCCTCTTTTCCAAGCAAGGAAAGAACTTTGAAATCGGAATAAAAGAGGAAAATTCAGAGATGAAGACTAGATGATTTTACTCTAGATTCTTGTGTTCCCCTAAAATACATTCTGTCCCCTCAGCACAGGAAGTAAAATTTCTCCCTGAATCCAACATGAATTATTATATGATAGACAGCTTGTAATAACAGCCATGGTTTATACTAACCTTCAGAATCTAAGCATCTTTCAAATTTCTGGGATAACTGATAGGTATCAAAACAACGGACCCTGGGCTTGTAAGTTCCTGAAAGAATAATTGGATGTTTAATTAAATAAAAAAGTTAAACAAAAAGATAACACAAAAGCATTTTCTTTTAAGTATAATGTCTTACATATAAAGGCTTTACTGTGTTTCTACCCTAAGTTTTACCTTCCCAAGCCTCTGTGACTGGAAAAACATGCCTCTTAGTAACACAACTTTACAGGTTTCTGTAAGCACCCTACTTGTATGCAGGTTCTCCTAACTACCAGATACATCATACAGAGTCTAGTAACATCTTCCACTAAATCTGAAAGACCAAGGCTCCTCAGGTATTAACACCTACTAAAGTATTCATGTGTGAATCCCATTTTTAAAGTTACAAAATGCAGCATTATCCTCCTCCTATAAAACAACAGTCAATGATGTTCAGATGTTAATTAACACACATGCAATAAAAGTAATTCAGAACTTAGTATTTAACTGTTCTATAGATGGATTTGTTTTATTAATTTTAATTTGTATTATAAACGCTGGCAGCAGGGGGGTTGGATTAGTGATTTTCAACAGTGCCTTCCAACCCAAACCATTCCACGATTGTAAGAATGTATGTATTCTAAACAGAAGTGTTCCACAGCACCAGACCCAAAACAGCCATTCCATCACATGTTAAGAGTAAGCTTCCAGCAGAATGTTCAGTTCCACACTTTAAATGAACTCTTACCATTCTGCCTGAAACACTAAGTCATTCCCCAAGATTACCTAGAACTTTTGGCCTCTGTTAGAGAGACAGTTTGTTAACTCACCAACTGCCATAATATACTGTCCATCTCTTGATACCTTAATCTTTGTGCTAACCGTGGGCATTTCAAAGTCTTGGATAAGTTCAATTCTTCTACGAATATCTGTAAAGAAAAAAAATTGTAGAATTAGCACAGTTCTATCAGTCTAAAAAACTATAACAGTTTCCTAAGGAAGCATGTTGAGTTAATTGCTGAGTATAGGGAATATCCTTTAGAGATATTGTAACTAACACACTATAAGCAAATTAACACAGCCTGCTAACCCTGAGAAGCAGACTACCTTTGTGTAAAATAAATTAGTACTCCAAGGTAACTGCAACAAAGTATTACTCATTGTACACTGACAGAATTAAGGCCTTGTATAAAGTATTCCATGCTCCATTACCTCTAAGCATTTTTTTCTTTTGTTAAGTTTCTTGTATAACACTTCCTATGGTTCCAAATATTTTTTTTAATTCTGTGTTTATGTGGTCTTGTTCTCTTAAGACTAGCACAGCATCACAGAAGAGTCTATGGTCTGATTTTAACGTAAGGGACAACACTGAATTCTTTCATCATGTTTCTGTTACAATCCACAACCCAAATATTTAATGTCTAACATTTAAAACACCACTGGTTATACAGTGTTCAAGTGAGGGCACACAAGAAGTTGAAATAACTATCTGTAATTTTTGTATGACTTAGGGATAACTTCTGTATATCAGTCAGTGAGGAGTCTCCTCTGGACCTGCATGTGATGTGTGGAGCAGCCGAGTATTGCTGAGCACCCCGAGGGGAGAACTCACCCACATCTTTCTTCTGTAAAGCTCTTTTCTTCCTGTCAGAGAGCCACTGCAAGCAAAGGTATACATCAGTCTTGAGCTCATTATCCATACAGAAACCCGAGAATCACTTAAAGTTTACCCAGCCATTTGAAATATAAGACATTTGGGCCGCTAATTCTTTTTTTTTTCCCCCTCTGGACTATCTTCCAATTTCCATTCCAGTGAAGTTTAGCCATTCCACACCAAGAAAACTTACAAGGTAGTGTTGCTTACGGGTCTATGGACCAGCACCGCTACACTCAGAGGTTCCCGCATTCAGAGTGCCTTTCTAGTTTAGAGAAACACTCGGAGCTGTTTCTCGGTAGCGATCCCAACACAAGCGCACATGGANTGCATGGCCGCGGCTGTGCCCGCCTCTTCCCGGGCAGACGGGAAGCGGAAGGCGAGGCGCTTCCGCCAGCCCGGCCTCGGCCGGCGGCGTGCGGAGCCTGGCGGGGAGGGCGGCCCGCGACCGCCCCTGCCCTGCCTCACACGGGGAAAGCACAGCAAACCCGGGGACAGCGGGGTCCGCTGGCTCCGCAGCTCACACAAAGCAGCTCCGCTGCCGCCTCCTCCCTGGCGCTGCCCACGGACCCCGCGGCCCGGAGCGCGGCGCTGCCAGGAGCCGGGATGTGGCGAGAGGGCAGGAGCCGGGATGTGGCGAGAGGGCAGGAGCCGGGATGTGGCGAGAGGGCAGGAGCCGGGATGTGGCGAGAGGGCAGGAGCCGGGGCGGCCTTGTGCCTTCTCCGCAGGGCCCGGCCTGCGCCCCGACACAAAGAGCCGTGTCTGTCCGTCCGGAGTGTCCGTCAGGCAGGCTGTGGTGTCATTCTCGATGGTCTTCATGTGAACTCGGGAAGGCAGAAGTTGTTCCGGCAGCCTTCGTGGAAGAGGTTAATTTTCTCGCCCTGTGGCGAACCATGTCCCTTAGCCATGGAAATCAGTGAGTCCAGGATTTGCTGATCAGAACCTTGCCAGCAACCATAGAAAGACACATCTTATTGTTTTGTAGCATGGCTGTTGGAAAAAAAAGAAAACCGACATCCAGAATTCCAACCATTCTCGTCCCAGTTCACAAGACCAAAACCAACGGCTGAAATAAAGTATATCCAGTCTATACACATGTTGAAGAAAATGAAAATCACAACTAAAATTTTAACAGTGCATAACTTTGGCAAACTGAAGCAGTTTCAAATAAGTCTTATGCATGGTGTTACCTGAATGATGTATCACAACAGTGAAGATACCAATATCATGACTAAAAAGAGCTCTGTTCTGGATTGTATTAGAGGGTGTTTGAGCTGAGATTCCTGGGAGATGAGCACACCTAAATATAGGTACTTGTAGGTTTAAGCTAGGTGTTTAAACCCCCATTGAAGAGCTAAGGCTTTACTTGCTCATATGTAGGTTGTCTAGTGACATTTGAGATGCCATATGGGATCCAGGGCACCTGGATGGGGCTGACACAAGACCTATGGAAAATCCAAACCCTTCTGCAGTGTAATCTGGAGGCAGGCAGGATGTGCAGGGACATCTCTGGTGGCACTAGAGGCTCAGGCAGCTGAATCTCATCCCTGGTAAACGCAGTTAATGAAGCGTGAGGAGTGGGGTGCAGCAGCCACTGGGTGTCTTCTGTGGGGTAATTTTGATCAGGTTCCACAGCCTAATTAGAGCACCATGAGCTGTTAATAGACATCTAAAGCTAAATTGCTAAATTCACTTGTCCACAATTCTGGATATTGTGAGGAATCCCAGATACTTAGGGGGAGTTGGTTGATGTGACTTGAGATGTGCAGATGACCTGTGTTATCCTAGAACAGCAGCTGGAAGATCCAACAGGATCCAGGGCACCCCAAAAGGCATTCAGCATTCAGCAGCATCACATGTCTGAACCTACAAAGAATCCCTAGAGGTGTAGAACACTGGAGATAGCAGCTTTCCTTCTAGTGTCAATGTCATAATTGTCTGGGTAATTAATTCTGGTTATCTGTTTGAGAAAGTTGTCTTGGGAGATACTTCAAGTAGGGCATTTCAATACTCTTAATGATTGTTTGGAGGCAGAGTTTTGCTACCTCAGTGTGGCACCCAAGGAAGTACTCACAAATAGTGAGAGAGGCAAAGTCACAGAAAAGTTCATTGCTTTGGTGGATCAAAGGGAGCAGAAAGACACGTGATGATCATGAGGGAATTAGACAGCTCTGAGATCACATGGCACCACATGTGGCGCCAGCCAAGGAAATGAGCTGGCAGAGCTGACACCACCAGACTGCAGCACGATTATTGTCCCACAGCATGTCCTGCCTGCTCCTTCCCCTCCACCTTCAGCACTGCCTCATCCTAAAAATAAGTAATGGGGCAAAAAGAAAAAAGTTTGGAAAGTCACAGTAAACTGAGAAAATATAATAGAAAACATTCAACAGGTCATTGCTGAGACATTAACATTGTGTTTTCTTGGTAATTTTTGTTTATAACAACAAATAAGTAGCATAAAACATTTCACTTTAATAATAGTAAAAAAGCCATATGAAGAAAAAAAAAAAAAAAAAAAAGAAGAAAAATGGCATTCCTGCTATAAAAATGTTCAGGGATTAATGTTCAGGAGTGTATATTGTAGAATCCAGAAATCCAACAACCCTACACCTTGGATTTTATCTTATTTGTTATAACATCCATATGTACAGAAAAACATTCCTAAAATCTAGCACCACTTCAGCAACAAACTTTTCTCATTTGTTAGCACTAGTTTCAATTTGCATGATTCTAAATTTGAAGAGATTATGAGAACGTAACATTTCTAAAATTAATCATGCAAAGCATTTCCACAGCCTGAGACTGCAGCAAGGATCTGAACAGAAGACTGTTCTTGGTTTGAGATGGGAAAGACCTGCCTTATCTAGGTGATCAGGGCTACTGTATCTTTCAGAACTGTAAGCTGTTGGTAGAGATATATGATGTAGATACTTAAACATCAGCTAAGTATGCTTTCATTATTAAACTGTATGGTCTAAAGAAACTAACAAAAAAGGATTAGACAATGATCACTTCTTCTGTGAATGCCATCTCACAGATCAATATGTTCATTTTTTCCATGACTTCTGGAATAACCCTTGTCATGTCCTAGGGGACACTATGATTGAAAAGAATTAGAATCATAGCAGTTAGGAGAAGTGAATGTTTAATTAGCCCAGAAAGGGGGGGACAAAAAAAACCACAACAACAAACCAAACAAAAAAACCCCTCAAAATTGTTATTTCAGCTACAAATTTCCTCAGTGTCTTTTTCTAGAGTGCTTTCCATAGAGACTCTCCTCCTCCACATATGTATTGCTTTTTTATGTATCACTAAAAATGTTAATGAGAAGCAAAGGAAGAGGAATCCTTGGCCAGCCTAAAGAAACTATACATTTAGGGCCTAAGATCTTGACCTAAAGCATGATTTACATGGCATCATTCAGGATAGCTTACATCAGCTGCTTCTTCCTAGTGCTCCAGACACTTAAATCTTTTAGGGGTCTTCATTGAAGATTCTTGGAAGTGTCAAGAGCTCTGCTTCTGTGCATTACCAGAGTTGCCTGGCCCCAGCATCTCAAACCCTCTCAGTTTTTGCAGGTTGTGTGAAAAACCAAGAGCATCCTTCTTTTTAATATCTTATGAGGGCTTCATTTAACTTTGTTACAGAGAAATATGAGTTAAAAATAAACCTTTTTTTTTTTTTTTTTTTTTTT
>VXBR01001239.1:1211182-1245862 GCA_013400215.1 Cisticola juncidis | reverse complement strand
TAAATAATCCCCCAGTAATAGCAGAGATTGCCTAAGTGTCGTGTGGCAGCACAGAAATTAGACCACTCAACTGAAAGACGAGAACTGGATATAACTCCCAGCGAGGGGGCTTGACTCCCTTTTGCAGAGATGCCTCTCAGAGGCAGGTACCGAGTGTTTAGATACTTGTTACCTTCAGAGCATGCCTGGTTTAGAAATGCCAAGAGACCATCATTCCACACAATCTGTGAAATACTCCCTATGTCTTAACCAAGCTTAAGGCAATGTAAGACAGGCTTAAGATTTGGTAAAGACTAAAAGCCACACCTACACATGAAGGAAGAAGCATCACCAGGAGTGTCACTATTTTGCAGACTCCTGCAACGCATATTTATTAAATTAAGCACTCAGGGAAGTCCTGGAAAAAAGAAATTCCTAGAAGTTCCTTGAATTATTCCAAAATCTTCAGACTTGCTAAAGGTAGACAGTGTTTAATAAAAACAAATGGCGTCAGCATTATTCGCAGCAGTTTAAAAGACAGCAAGAAGATGCACAGCTGCCCTAGTCAGAGCTGTGACAGAGCCTATAGGCCACCAGGAGCAGCAGCCCGCTGTGCTCCGGGAGGGAGCCCCGGTCCCCTTGCACTCAGCCCTGGATGCGGCGGCCGCCCCGCGCCTCGCTCCGCTCCGCCCCGACCCTGCCCGGCCGCCGCTCCGGGCATGTCCGCGCCGGGAGCCGCCGGANNNNCAGGAGAGGAGCGGGCAGGTAAAGCAGCGGGCAGTGCCCCGCGGCTCCCCGGCAGCCCCCACAGCCGAGCTGGCGGTGCTCGGGCACAGCGGGGCCCGGGCCGAGAGCCGCACCTGCCCCGTCCCGAGTGCCTGAGAGCGAGGGCGTGTGGCGGGGATGCTCCGCCGGAGCTCTCGGCAAGGAACGGAGGATTGCGGTGTGTTGCCAGCTGCTCACTCTCCGGACCTCATCTCTCTGCTTCACACCACAGTAGTTGTCCTTCTATTCTCGCCACTGTTCCATCTGTGTGGCTCTGCCAGTACCGTCCCTGTATGCCAGGACTTGCCTTCCTCCAGCTCCTTCCGATCGAGCCTGGGAAGAAAAATCACAGAGGAGAGCAGTATTCAGTCTTGCCAGTGGCATCTTTTGCAGCCTCGGGTGTTCGGGTCTTGCTTTCAATTTTCCTTGCAAAAGTCCAACAATTTGAGAGAGAATATTTATTAAGCAGAAATTCTTTGTTACATTTGGGTGGTTTGGTGAAGCCCCCAAGCTCCCCAATAGGCACTGAACTTAAAGCGCAAGGTAAATGGAGCAGGCTGGGAGGGAAAAGGGGAGGAGGAAGCTTCATTTCTTCATGCAGAAACTGGATGAAACAATCCTGAGAAGGAAGGAACAGCCACACTCTTTCCGTGACATTCTGGAGAAGGTCATGTTCCATTTCAGCCTGAGACACAGAACTGACTCACTCTCCTGGTCTTGCTGAAGAAAAGAAATCAGTGATCTGTTCTCTTTCTGTTCTTAGGGAAGAACACATTTTGTATGGTGCTTTTAGCTCCTTGCCTGCTTTGAATTTCTACAGTGGCCAGCAGTGAAGAGAAAATATTAGATCATGTCGGAGTTCTGGCTAATTTCTGCCCCAGGAGACAAAACAAATCTGCAGGCGTGGGAGAGAATGAACACTGTGACATCTAAATCCAACCTGTCGAGCAACAGTAAATTCCATATTCCAGACTTAAAGGTAAGTGAGGAAGGGGTTTGTGTATGGACAATACAGCAGCATTAGCCAGGGCTAAAGAATTCTGGGATAAATATGGGATTTATCATTTAGGATAATATTTAGACAGTAGAAGGAGACTGTGATTGGGAGATGAGTTGTGTTCAGTCAACTGAAAATTGATCAGAGAGAAATAAGTCATTGTGCTTGAAGCTGAGCTTCACTTTGGAAGGATACATGTGTAAGGAGTGAACATGAGATGTTAAATAACTGATCTGTTGCATGGTACATCATGGATTGCTAATGCAAAGGGAGTAGCTGACTACCCACAGCCACGGCAGCAAGACTACAGACAGAGAAAAGAGTGTTGCTTTTTTTGTATGGACACCTGAGACTGATAAGACTTTTATCATTCGTGGACCTTATTTTTACCATCTGTGGACCTTACCCCAGTGATGGTGGTGAGAGCCTGCTTATGTTGAAGGAAGTAAAGCATTTGGAGTATCTGAAGATGCCCATTTGCATTCTGTTTGTTCTACATAAAATTTCTTCTCCCTTAGTTTGACCCTATATAATGTTGAGCTGGCAACATTACAAGGGAAGGTTTGGCAATATGCTGCAATACCATGAATATGAGGTTATGACTGACAGTGATTCAAAAAGCAGATGTTGGTCAGACATGGCTTTGTGAGAGACTTGCTTTGATAATAACAGAGAACACAGTCAGACACCCCCTTTTGAATAAGTGCTGCTTCCCTTTGTTCTCTCAGTACATCTGACTTGTCTGTATGTGTACATTATTTGTGTGCATTTCCAGTCACTGTTTTGTCTGGCTAAGGACTATTCTACACAGCTTGGTGATAGGGGACTAAGTGAAAAGAGGAAGAAAGACACTGACCTGTAATCTTGAGACTACACATATTTTTTTCCTTTACTGGAAAAGACTTTTTATGCCCTAGTCCTTGGGTAAAGGAATTGCTATTATTTTCCACCAAATAAATAAAATTTGCCAAACTGCTAAATTGACATATACTAAGTACAAGTCAGTCTCCTTAAGACTGCCAACAGCAGCCTTAGACAGAGTTGTGCATCTTTCACCTAATTCTCATCTTTTGCACAGGTTGGGACACTGGATGCTCTTGTTGGTCTGTCAGATGAGTTGGGAAAACTTGATAGCTTTGCTGAAAGGTAAATAGATCTTATTTACCACCTACAAATGAGAAACAGACATTGTTTTTATGGGATGGTATGTCCTTGTGTTCACCTCGGTCTGACTCAGTTCAGTCTGGACTACAACTGGACTAAAGTGGATAGGCTTTGTTTAACCCTTGTGTTGATTGTCATGGAGTTATCACAAAGGAAGAATCATTCTTTAAAATTTAGCTGAATTATATCCATGGTAGCTTTGTCAGCACAGCAATCCATTTGAGTGGTAGTGCTTTTGTGGGGAAACTGCTTTAAATGGTGGGTTGTGGGGTTTTTCGTTTTGTTTTGTGTTTTTGCTATTGTTTTAAAGAGCACCCTCCAACCTCATCCAGAAACTTGATAAAACAACATTTAGAGAATGTGAAGCCCTCCCTCATCTTGTTTTGACAGAGTATTTCTATTGAACCTTCTATCCCTTTTCAAACAGATAGATGACTTCTAAGGATTATATTCTTTTGAATGAAGCCCAGACCTCTTCCTCTCAGGCTTTTAAAAACCAGACTCCTATTGCATCAAACCTACTTAAGCAAAGACTGACATGATCTCCTTTCTGACAATTGCCGAGTTTGCCATTTGGGACAAACTGACCTGGGTGTACAAAAGAATAATTTGGTACAGCGAGCTGAGAAAATGCCAAGTTTTAAGATATTTCATGGCACAAGGCAGAATTTGAGGCAGTGAAGGTATAAGCTGCTAGGTCTGTTTTTTGCTTTGGCAGCTTATCTCATATATAGTTATGGTCACAGAGATATGTGTTAGCTCTGGGTCTTTTTTACTTTTTTCTCCCAGTCCAGACTGATAAGCATTTTCTTGTCTAAATATGCTCAATCCTTTCAATGATCTTTACATGGCAGTTGCAAAGATGTACAGAAACCCTGATATAAACTGTTTGCATCTATGCTAGGCAGTTTAGGTAAAAGTTGGTCTGCTAGAATACATTTCTCAAATAGCATTTTTTTTCCTGATTTTACTGGTGCTGCATAAGGGTTGCATTAGAATGATTGCATCTGATAACTCTGGGTTGCACATAAGACTGATCTTTTAGAATCATAGAATATGATTCATATCTTGAGTTGAAATGAAACATCATGATCATTGAGTCCAACACCCTGCTCTTCACAGGACCACTTAAAACTAAATCATACTGCTTTTTCAGGACTTTAAGCAAGACAGAACATCTTAATTTGTCAACAAAACCATCTCTATCATGACTGTGCCAAAAATACTGCCCCATATTCTTTGTAACACATTCCAGCTTCTTCAATTGCAGAGATTCTTCAGGAAGTGGAAATGGGGGCAAATTTGGAGAGAGACAGTGCCAATACCTGCTATCGGTTCTAATGGAAAGGGTTCAATGATCCTTGTGGATCTCTTCCAACTCAGAATATTCTGTGATTCTGTGTCTCTAGTCAGGGTAGCAGATAGGAAGCAACTGTGTGATCTGGGTTTGAGTGCTGCCAGAAACCATCAAAACTGATTTTTCAGAAAGGCATAAGTAATTCCCAGCTTTGTGAAGAATTAGGACTTTTGAAAAGCTGACTACAGAATCCATGCAAGATCATGGAGGGCAGTTAGAAGTGAAATCTCAGTAAGAGCTCCTTAGGCTCACTGACTCTGTCTGTTATCTGTGTCTTTACTTGCCAGCATGATACAGCTGCTTGTTCAAGCTGAACACCACTTTACTCCACTAATTGTCCCTTTCATGCCAGTAATGACTCTTACTCTCGGATGGGCTCTAGGCATGGAGCAAAGGGGTCAGTGAGGCCCTTCCACTGTAATCTCCTGAGGCAAGGATTCTTCCTCTTTGTTTCACTTGCCTGTCAAGATAGGTAACCAGGAAGGATCAATCAGGAAAATTTAAAAATAAGAAAGGTGTTTTGAAAAATAAGAAAAATGCATTAGAGTAGTAACATTAGAATAGTAAGAGAGAATAACAGAATAATCAAAGGTATTAACAGATTGAGGCCCACAAGGACATACAAAAACATTTTGCATTAAATAAATACCTCAGGTTTTATGTCTAAATTGTGATTCAAGGGTTAAAATGCCAAGTTCTTGCACTTGGTTGAAGTAAATGGCATGCAGAGGGTTACAAGCCTGTTTAGGTGACCTGAGCATTTCTGTTCCTGGTCCTGTGAAAGAGCTGCCTGCTGAACTGTTGCTGGATAAACACAGCTGCCAGTAAAGGCAGGCAGCGCAAACCTGTCAGCGCTGCCTCCTGCCAGGACAGCAGAGAAGGGGCAAGAGTTTGCAGGAGCTATTGTTTCCACCTACTTTTATTATTTATTTACACAGGGAGGAGGAGTGTTTTTCCATGTCATCCTGTGGTAGCATGGAGCTCTCTCAAAAGCTGACAGCCTCCTGGGTCACTCTTACCCAGAGGTTCTCTCTGGTCCTCGGTCAGTGGCGTACTTGGGAGTGGCCTCAGATTGCAGGGCTTCTGCTCCCTGCAGGGTTTCAGAGGCCTGGCAGGTAGCACCCTTTCTTTCTCAGTATCACTAAAGGGTGTTAGACTTGGGTTTTTTTTTTTGGAGGCTAATGACATTGCAGCAATTACAGAAGCAAAACATCAGTCTCAAGATATAATAGTAGGTTAAATGGAGTTATTCCCTTTACAGATTTTTATTACTACTTCTTGAAGCAGTTTTGCTGAAAGTCTTTTTAAAATGCATCATTTGATCATGGTATTTGCTCAAGATGAGATTAATCTCATTTAAAGGCAGAGATCTGATGGCTGGCTGTGAAAACTGCCCACTGCTGGATGTCAGTGTAGTCAGTGGGGCTCCTTCAGGGGTCTGATTCCTGTCGTTTGCCCCAGACATAAGTGATGTGGAGGGGGTGGGTTCTGTCTTCACATGGGACATGTATTGCATGAGTGAATCTCACTTGCATTTCACAGGATGCAATGAAGGCACAGAGGCTAAGGGAGGGCTGGAGAACATTCCTTTGCCTCAGTGTATTACACACAATGTAGCTGTATCCTGATGCAGGGACCATGGGATGTGTGGGTGGGAAGGGAGCCAAGCCTTGCCTGGGCAGGTAGGACTGTCAGGTGCATGAGAGCACACACCTGTATCCATGGAGAGAGGCCTGTCAGGTCAGCCACCAGATGCTCTTGAGTCATGAAAGCAGCTCAGGCTGTTTGGAGAAGTTCCTGGTTTATACAAGCCCCTGTGAGCTGCTTTCTCTAGAATGTCTTTAACCTTCCTCTATGCTGATTTTACCAGCTGCTGTCTAGTTATAAGTTCCTTTGGGCTCTCTGAGCATCATGAAGGAGACAAAACCCAGCTCCATCTACAAGCTGGAATTTGCAGAAGTGCTTGGCAAGGTTGCAATTGTCAGGGAACCACAAGCCCCCACAGCCTGAGTGTGGGCAACATGTGCTGTACTCCAGCAACCCACAGCTGCTGCCAGGTCCCTACAGGGCTGAAGCCACATGGTGAAAAACTGCAGCAGCTCTGAGAAAGGGATGTGAACTGGAGCACAGAGGTATAGATTCCTCCTACAGGCACTCTGAACTGCACCTCTCCAGGGTCATGAATGATTTGGGTTAAAAGGATAAAGATCCTCCAGTTCCAACCCCTTGCCATGGGCAGGAACACCTTTCAGTAGACCAGGTTGTTTGAAGCCCTATGCATCCTGGCCTTGAATGCTTCCAGGAATTGGGCATCCACAACTTCCCTGGGCAACTGTACCAGTGCCTCATCACCCTCACAGTAAAGAATTTCTTTCTTTATGTCCAGTCTAAATCTACTCCTAATTTAAAACTGTTACTTCTTGTCCTGTCACTATAGACACTGGTAAAAAATCTCTAGCCAACTTTCTTATAAGAGCCCTTTATATATTGAAAGATCACAAGAAGACCTCTTCTTCAGACTGAATTGACCCCAAACAGCACAAATTTTAAGTACTGCATTCTTGGCAGCATCAGCAATCTCAGATTTTTCCTGCCTGTCATGGGACTGGAAAACCTTTCCCAAGACTCTAAGTTTCTTCACAGTAACAGAGATGCAACTGCTTTGCAGCACATGGAAGAAAAATTCTGTTCTCTGATGCTTTCCTGGTATCTGTACCTGGCTCAAAGTCCCTTTCCTGCTCTTGAAAACCATAGGGTTGGTCACAACAACACATTGTCCAATCACACAACACATTGTCCAAACACTTAAGATGCCCTTTCAGTTTCCAGCTCATCTGCAGCTGTAGTAGTCTCCCCTCAGTAAGGAAAGAAAGAGAAATGAAGCAGAAATGAAGCCTGCTGTTACACTCCCTGTCACAATGCCAAGGATTGTGTCCACTTCATGTCTGTGCCAGTTTAATGTCAGGCAGTAACCTTGTAGCTGCTGGGTTTTTTACAAGGTGTAATCAACCTGGGACAGTAAAGCAACTGCAGGCAAAAAAATTCTGTGAATATTTTTGAGTGCAGAAGGATACTTAAACAACCAGAAAGTCTCTCAGCCTGTATGAGACAGGTACTTTGATAGAGACATGGGGAACTAGTGCTAGAGGCACCTGATTAATCTGTTTCTTAAAATAAGCAAAGAGCAAGAGGCACATCAGAAAGAGTGTTCTCTAGGAGGGTCTGTGTACAAATCACTACCCTGAATTGGACAGAAGGATTTGAATCTAATTCTCCTACACCTTAAAGGAATGTCTTGTCCACCATGCTAAAAGAGAAGAGAGAAAGAGTCCTGTAAAGAAAAGGAATAAGAAAGAAATTCCCCATCAAGCAAGATAACACTGCTATGTTCCCCTGAGTATTTTCTATCTCAGCAAGCTGTAAGGATTTCTTCAGCATCCTATGGAACAGATCTTCAGCCAATGTCTGTATGTAGCCTCCTGTGCCTTCATCACCTTGGGGGTTTTAAACATGAGTTTCTTGCTTTTCTTGCCTTCTAATTTCTAATATGTGTATAATGAGTGTACAGAAGACTAAATCTTGATCTTCTGTAAGTCCAGAGCACAGGTAAAATGACATGACCTATTCGTTTTTGTAGAGATCAGTGTATTTAGAGTAAGACATTTAGCTCTCCATTGTGTCCTAGGTCTTTTATTATCATTTGAATTGCAAATTAACCAGCCTTGTTTCAGAATTGTTTTGTTTGGGCATTTCTGTGTTTATCAGATCACTGTAAAACGGTTTTGTAATAATTTTGTTTCTTCACTAACAAAGTTTCTCTTGTTACACTTAAGCGTAATAAAGAAAATAGCCCAGTACATAGGAGAAGTTATGGAGGACTCAAAAGATAAAGTCCAGGAAAATCTTCTGGCCAATGGAGGTAGGTGCTGTGAATGTGGGGATTTAAATGCACTGATGCTGCTTTTGCTTGCTTCAGAAAATGAATATGTGGAATTGAAACCCTTATGCTTTAGAAAGGACAACCATCAGCAACATTTTATAAGAACATGTCTAGCCTGCTCCCGTTTTTCTCAGAAGCTGACTTTGGAGTGAAGATGAAAGTAAGAGATATCCTTGTTCACTCCGAACATGACTTAGCACACTTCTGTGCCCTGCCTGGGCTTGATTTCTTAAGGGCACCTAAATCTTATTCTGTATGGCTGTATGACTATTACCAGTGATCTGTCAGTAATTTGCATTCCCCAGCTATTTTGGAAAAATCAACAAAATTGGATGTGGTATGCATGCTGATTACAGACTTGCAGCATGATGCTTTTGAATAAACTAAGAGTGCACACCTCATCTCCCTTTGTCTGCAATGTTGTACTTCAGACCTGTATTAGTAAAGGATGGGGAGGAAATTCTTTTAGAAATGTCCTTAAATGATATAAAACTGATGTTTGATGGGTGCAACTGTTCGAGAAATACAATAATCTAACTTACTGTGTTTCAGGGCTAAAGGATAAAATGAAATGTCTCCAAAGTATGTTGAGGACTGATGGTTGTGGTGTTGTTACATGCATGCATTTGTGTATATTAGTGCTAGACACAAGTCTTGGTCTGGTTGTAGAGATACAGTGATCAGGTTACGATGGATTTCTCAAGTAACAACCTCGTAGCTTGATCACGATATCCCTATGACTTGAGAAACAACAGGTTTCCCCTTTTTACACCATTTTTTTCCCTATCAGCTCTGCATGTGTTGTATTAGAAGGCTATTGATAATTACTTGCATGTGTTACTAGTTTCCTCTGTTTGGTCATCCAAACAAATCAGATTGTATTAGGACATTAACCTTTTTAAGATTATTGACTGCATCCTAGAAAAATCAAGTCAGCTTTAGTATATGATGATTCCCCTAATACATTCCAATGTCAGTCTTTGTAAGCATCAGCAGCTTTACTGTACCAATTTGTCCTCCTTCCTTTTCTGATTGGCAAAAGTACTATGAAGTTGAAGACTTCCTTGAGGTTGTGAAATCAGAAACAAAATCGTAAGACATGATTTCTTGCTTCGTGGTCCTGTTTCATACTATTCAACCATCCCAAGATAATTTCAAGTAACACTGGCTTTAGCTCACTTGTATACCACCCCAGTAGCAGTTTGGTGGTGGCTGTGTGTCTAAAAAGTTTTTGTTAGATTTGTAGGAAAAAAACCGCAAAGTAGTAAAAAATACAGCACTTTTAGTTACATGAACTTGTACACACACACATACACAGACACTCAACTTTCCAGTGAACAATGGTTGAAAGCAGCCACATGCAAATTTCCCTCTTATAGAGAGAAATGTGTGCTTGTGTAATATAAAAACTTTTAATATATCATGACGGCATAAATAACCTTTCTTGAAATGTATGTAAATCTTTTCTTCAAAGATTCCTACCAAATTCTTGTCCATTGATGGAAATGTTAAACCTAAATGAATTTTAAAATTTGTTATGTGGTGAAATAACTCCATTCTTTATAGTGAGCAGAAAACAACGCAAAATGAGAAGCATAAACATTTTGAAGAATTAAGTGTTTTAGAGAGGAAGTATTTAACATTGTGTTTTAGAGCTGGGTGTAAGTTAGATTATGAGACATTCAGGCTGTGAGTTCCCTGGGCAGATGTGAGCTGGTAGGAATCATCTCTCCTGGGTGGGCAGCTGTGTGAAGCCTTTTTGAAGTGACTCTACAGGTTGCATAAATGAGAGATGACATTCCAGGAGCATGAGGGTGCTGGGGCTGCTTAGCATTTTCAATACAGCTCTTCTACTGTGTTCACAGTAGTTTGTGCCATACCCAAGATTAGGCTGCTTAACTAACCTGCACCAGTGCCAGCCAGAACTGGCAAGCTCAGGAGTGAGCTTGAAAAACTGGGCTGAGAACTCATGCTCTGCTCAACTGCCCAACATCTGGATGCTGCTGAGATTCAAAGAGTGTGAGGATAGAAAGGGCATGTGCAGTTTTTCAGGGAACTTTTATGTCTCATCAGCTATAAATAGGTCAGTGTCTGTCTTTAAAGAGCCTGTGTCTGTGAAGCCTAAGCCCACAAGCTGAGAAGAGAGGCAGCAGGGTGAAATCCTTGTGTTGTGTACCCTGTGCTGAAAATGCTGTGTGAAATTTGTTGCTGGAGTATTTTTGGCCTCTCTGTGTTTCCCACAGAGATCACAAGCAAGCACCAATGGAGAGCTGTGCACGCAGCAGCTGTGTAATAGCTCTCCCAATCTTCTGCAGTTTTGCCCCTTTTCTACACCCTCCCTGTGCAGGAGAATTTCCTCATTCCTGATCAGGTATTAGCAGGAAGGGTTGGATCTTTGCCCTATGACTTTTCCATTAGATGTGGGGGACATTGACACAGCTGTGGTTTTAAAAGAGGGGAAGGACATTGCCATGGCAAGTGCTCTCTGCCTTCCAGGCAGTTTATCTCTTGCTAAGAAGCCTATTTCTCCTAACATAAGACTTTCCATGCTCTGGAAATCTAATAGGGTAAACTGACTCTGTTGTGGGGTGAGAGAAGACCATGGAAAGGATAGTGCTCTCCTGCCAAGGGTATTCAGTATCACATGAGATTGTGGAGTACCCTCAGCCTGGTAGTATGGCAATTACACAGTTGTTCACATTCCTTCTCATGCATCTTGGTTCATAAAGTTTTCCCTAAACCTCAAAGTCCAGCTCATAAGAAATTGTGCTCAAACCTTGCTGTGGGACTGAATTCACTCTCTGGACAAGGCAGCAGAGAACACTGAAAGGCCCCAGCTGCACGTCCTTTTACTTGGCACTTTGAGCTTGTTTTGCTCCCTGTCACCTCAGAGCTTCCCAGACATTCTCCATATTTACCCTCCTGGTCTGGAAGGAAGCTCACCCTTTAGATGAAGTGCTTCTGGCCTCTTTCTCTAGACCTTGAGACTCTGCCTGCTGCCTTCCCCTTGTCTCCCTAACCTTCTGGGGGGCAGTCTCAGCCCTTCTTGTTGTGGCAGGATGCACGACTTCACCCCGTCCTAGGAAAGCCTGCAAGAACACTATGTAGTGCTGTGTTCAACTTCCCAAGGCCCTCAGAATCAGACAAAGAGCTGTGTGATTTCATGAGCTGCTGGAGGAGAATTCCTTATTTGGTACCATAATGTACTAAGCCTTAATGTTTTCTAACATGCAGAACCATTAATCTTCAAACAGTGAAACAGGAAAATCTTGTTTTAGGAGCTGGGTGTTGTATGTGTTCATTTCTCCTTCATTCTGGAAAGAAGCTGTGGTGCCCTGTGGTCCGAGGGTGCCTTGTTTTGGGGGTTGCATGCACAGGTCCTTGCTGTGAATTGCTGTTCTTGGATGCTGTGTCTGGGTTTATCTATTATATAAATAATCTCTATCTTTGTGTGAATGGGGACCTCTGTGTGCAAAGTCAATGAGGAATTCCTCGTCACACCTGCATTTGTTTGATTTCTAGTGAACCTTTGACTGAATCACAGGGAAGTGACATCTGCTGTGCTCTTAAAACCACTGACCAAGTGCTCAGCAACCCTGACTATTACTGCTGATCCTGGGCACAAAGTACTTTTCTAATAGCTGTTGCTGGGATTAAACACAGGCATATTGCAGAAATCAAGATTGGTATTACACAAAACTGTTTTTACTGTGAAGAAGAATAGCTGTACACTACTTGATCCACTGATACAGATAATTTTACACTTTTCTGTACTGTTAAGTGTAATGCAGAAAATATTTTTTGGTTTAAATTTAAGTTTAGGAAGTTGATAAGATTGGGCATAGGATCTGTACATATTTGATCTAGATCAAATCTCTGTAACAATTGAGAGACAGGCTTCTGGTTAACATTCTAAAGTTAATCAAAGCTATGCCTAAGCTATAGCTGGGGATTACTCTCCAAACCTTGACCTGCCATCTGGTACACTATCTGCTTTCATGCATCTCTTTGCATTTTCAGTTGACCTAATTAGCTACTTGACACGGTTTGAGTGGGACATGGCCAAATATCCCATAAAGCAGCCGCTGAAGAATATATCAGAAGCATTAGCAAAGGTAAATGTACTCCAGATTTTAAGAAGCCAGCATGGGAAAGCATGTGTTTTGATTGGTTGTGATTTCTCCTCTCATGGCAATCAGTGGGAGTTTTGCCTTTTGTTTGGGCAGGAACAAGCTCAAAAGCACACACTTTGTACTGAAGCACTTGATATTATTTTAATTTCTACTGCAATAATAATAATACATATATTGACACCTATTCAGTCTGTAAGTATATGGTACTGTATCAGATTCACTGTAGTACATTGATATGTTTTCTGCACTTTTATCCCCTTCATTGTAATATTTTTTTTCATATACTGCCATATTATTCTCCACTTAGAGGCATTTTTTGTGAAACTGTTGGTCTGACATTAAATCAAATGCTTTCAGGCTGAATGAATTGTTTACAGTCCATTCAGAAAGGCACGATGTGTTGTTGTTCAATGTTGTTAACAAATAAAACCATGAACTTGCCCCTTAGGTACAGCTCTAGCACACCAACAGCAACATCTGACTGAACCCCACTTTCTGCAGAGGCCTTTGCCCCAGGGAGCTCTGGCCCTGGCTCTCTCTTGGCTGCAAGGCCAGTGGTTTTAGGGGAGCTGGCAGCTGTGTCTCTGTGTTAAGGTGTGGTAGTAGGGGGATGGAGGCAGAGAACAAGGCCTCAAGCACTGCATTGACTCCCTTTTTTCACTTTGTTTTAGCAAGTGACTCAAATAGAAGCAGACCTAAAGACCCGATCAGCTGCGTACAACAACATTAAAGGAAATTTGCAAAGCCTGGAGAAGAAAACGATGTGAGTATTTTGCACTGGGGGTGTTGTTGCATGGCTGAACTGCGGGCAGTGTGTGCTCACACCCTCTGCCCTGCAGTGGACCACGTGTGTTCTGGTGGATACAACTTCTCTGGCTTAGGGACATGCTGAGCATTTAGAGACCAGTGGAAAGAGGTGGGGGGGTAGCTGGTGTATCTCAAAATCAACTCAGGGAGACTGAAATTCCTAATAGGATTTTATTGTCGGTGTGAGAAGGCAGTCTTGGAAATAGTCAACTGTTTTGCTCTGATGAGACTTCAGGAAGTCAGAAATTACATGAGCTGTGTCAAATGGTGGATTCCTTTGCCACATGGAGCTATACCCAGTGTTCTGATCAGCATTTGCAAAGCTCCCATAGGAAACAGTTCTGTCTTGTTTGATCCTGCACCTCACCAGCATCCCACTTACATTTTTGTTTTCTTTCTTTCCTTCTGTTGGTTCAGGTAATGCAGTGTTAAGGCTTCTCAAATGTTCTCTCTCCTGTCTTCATCTGCTTATGGTCTTTGCCTTTGTCAGTGCTGATACCTGGGTTTTATTCTAGGATATCGCTGGGGAGAATGGTAAAATCGAGTAAGTAGTAAATTTAAAGCAACTTAGATGATGCTGTGCAAGCCCTCACCCAACACATGCTCATATGTGCCACTGTTCCTACTCAGGACTGGACACAGGGCACAAGTGGCTGCCTGACACTGCAGCCAGCCAGGCTGGCTCCAGGAATGTGAGGAGGGAGAAGAATGGAGCCCTCATGGCCAGGGATAATCCTCCTGTCACCATTCCATCCACCTTTAAATACTGACAACTCTGGTGTCCACCAGTGCCAGATAGCTTGGTTTGAACAAACATTCAATAAGTTGGCAGCCAGTTAGTTAATATTTGGATTGACCCAGTGAACCTCAAACCAAAAACTACTAGTTTAGGTCCTTCTTCACTCCTTCCCGGTCACAAGGATGACAACTCCTCTTCACACCTAGTGATTTCCAGCCATATACAGCCAGCCCTGGCTATCTACATGTCCTAGGAAGTAATTTCAGGTGGTCAGGTGGGCTTAGTCTGTGGAGACCTCACCTGTGTGTGAGACTGCTGCTCTCACTGCCATTCAGCAGGAGGTGTCTCAGTGTGCTTGTCCACAGCAGTCAGGAATGCCAGGTTGCTGGGATGGCTTAGGTCTGTACTTACATGGCTCACTCTGCCTGCAGCACGGTCACACAAGCAGCTCAACAGGCTTCCTGAGAGAGCAGGTGCTTCCCACCAGACACAGCAATGACGGAGAGCAGATGTGCACTTCCAAAGTATTTACATCCTTACTGTAAACACAATAGCAGCAGAATGCTGTGATTTTACATAAAGGGCATAAACTGGCCTCCTGCTAGTCACTAATATTGTGTCCTTAGTATTAGTTACTTTTTGACTCTTTTAGTTGCAGTAAAAATAATGAAACAGCCATTTCAGAAGTGCAGCTGTGTCCTTCAGCCACCTCCTTCTGGGCTCTCTTCTACTCCAGTATTACTATTAGCATCTCCACACACAGCACAATGTCTCCAATATTCTGCTGCTGAGTTCTTGCTACTGTTATTTTTACTTTGTCTTCTTCACTGTAGGGGAAATCTGCTGACCCGGACCCTGGCAGACATAGTGCACAAAGAAGACTTTGTTCTGAATTCCGAGTATCTTATCACGCTGCTCGTCGTGGTGCCAAAGTAAGACATCAGTGTGTGCACACCCTGCGTGGCACTGAGCCCTGGCCTAAGCACTGCAGCCAGGTGATGCTGGGTCAGGGTGGGCAGCTCATGAGTGCCCTGACTGGGACACATGTGGAGCCCTTAGCAAAGGAAAAAGAATAATTTCTACCAGGAGTGCTGCTAGCACAAGAGAGGGAGACAAAGACTGCGCCAAAGCTGGAGCAGGACAATTGGCATGTAGGTTTTTCATGGCTACAAGTGGGTTCTCAGTCTCCTGATAGGAATAGTATAAGCTAAAAGAAAGCCAGATTCTTACTGCTGCATAGCAAGTTTCTAAAAAGAATTGGGCCTGTTCAGCTTGCAGTTTCTCTCTGCTGGCTGTGTCCTTGTAAGTGCCCATACATAGGATGACTGCTACCAATTGGAAGTCACACCATGCTCTCCTCAGAGCCCTGCATAAAACTATTCCTCTCCACATAGCCCTGTCCCAACACACACATACAGCATCATCACTCCTCTGTCTCTGAAAACCAGGCTGCAAAAAGCTGTCTGAGGTAAGTTTGTTGACTTCCTTATCTGAGTTTATGCATGCTAAAAAGAGATTTCTCTCTTTGCAAACCCTTACCATCCCCCTGTTCCCTTTCTGTGCTGGCATTCACCTTGAGGGCAATCTAGCACTAGATCAGCTCTGGGATTGCACACTGCAGATGTAGCACACCTGCCCATGGAGCAGGGCAGCTTGTGCAGGGGTCCTGGAGCATGGGACACTGTGTGACAGCATGGAAGTATATCCCATGTTCTTCCCACCATCAGCTTCCTGATATTGACCTTTCCTCAAGCCAAGATTCAAAGTGAAGACTGAGGGTACAGCATTGAGGGAAGCATCTCCTCACCTGGTGACTAGGAGAGGAAAGGATAGGAGAGGCTTAATGTGTCTTAGTAACCCAGCACAAAGAGCTCAACCCTTCTACCCTAAGTTATTAGCTTAATTAACTACATATATCAACATTTACTTTCCAGTATACAGTATTTATTTACTGTGCTTTGTTTTGTATTGCTCAAAGGTCAAGCTACCTACAGTGGCAGAAGACCTATGAATCACTCTCAGACATGGTAGTACCTCGCTCCACCAAGTAAGTGAAATTCTAAATTAAGCTCTGTGTTTGTTTCAGAGATCCCTATCATGTTTCAGCCCCTCAAATTGGTGGATCCTGGAGGAAATCACTAGTCTAATGCATAGGCTCCACATTAACATATTTGCAATTAAAATAGAAATTAATTTGTTGAAGGAAAGTACAGACGAAAGAAAAACAAGTCAGTTTTTTTATGATTAGCTTGTTCCCTTTTCCAGTAATCTATTTCTTTTTACTTTCAACCAGGCTGTTGCTTCTTTTTTGTTTAAAACAGGCAATTTATTACATTAATTGAGGTTCAGACACATGCAATCACAAAGAGCTTTATAGAAAGTACTTAATAAAAAGATGAAACACAAAATCTCCATTTTTAATTGCTTCCTGTCTTAGCATAGAATAATTCAGTGTACTGTCACTTGCACTAGCAAAAGCCATATAAATTCATCCTTTCACTTTGGGTAAAAAATGTTTCCTAGAACTTAAATATTCCATTGCTCAGCTCATGCAGACTATGAGATCTAGTCCAGGGCACAAGAGCTGTCAGTGGTGTTACCTGAAATGGAGAAAGTAGAAAGCACAGAGAAAGAAACAAGCAGTCTTGTCTCCTCCCTGTCTCAAAAACATAAGTGCATGTAAAGGTTGGGGAACGTTACCAGGAAACAGAAAAATCAGGCAGGCAGAATGTGTGTGCATTACAGTGGGTTCAGGAACTAAACCAATTGAGTTTTACATTGAGAGAGTACCCAGTGCAAGTAGTCATTGTTCCCTGTTTCTGTTGCAGCAGTCTTCAAAAAGCAGGGTGTTGTTCGGCACCATAAATGAAAATAAAAAGAATTGCCAAAGGGGAAGGTGAAGTAGGTAAAAAAGGCATGAGGCATTTGCCGTGTCTAATCACAGCAGTGGATTTTCCCCCCACAGAATGATTGCTGAGGATGCAGAGGGAGGACTCTTCACTGTGACCCTTTTTAGAAAAGTGATGGATGACTTTAAGGCTAAAGCCAGGGAGAACAGGTAAGAAGTGCTGACTGCTGGGCAGAGCAGGCTAGCAAGAGATGAGGATCAGGTGAGGCTTGTTGTGTGTGAGCATGTTGAATCTATCACTGGTTTTAGGACTTCTTGACTGCTTGGGTTGCTCTTGGTCCTAAAGCCACTGAGAAGGCAGGGTGGGAAGGAGCTGTGGTAGCAGAATCAGCGATCCTGTTCTTTAAGCTCCAAATCACAGATCTTGGAATTGCCCTTTCTGGTCCCATTCTGCTGACAGCAGGAAGCTGGCTTTCTGAGCGTAATTTCAACTCCCACCCTCCACATACTTTAACTTGTTAAATGGCTAGCAACTTCCCAAACCTGTTTCTCCTGGAGAAAAAAACGAGTGTGCATATTGCCTGGACTAAGGCTTGTGAGAGCAAATGTCATTCAATTGCAGGTTCATGGTTCGAGAATTTTATTATGATGAGAAGGAACTGAAATATGAAAAGGAAGAGCTGATGAAATTAGCTTCTGACAAGAAACAACAATATGTAAGTAGCATCTTGTGAGTTGGAGGCCCACATAGTGGCAGCCTTGGCTACCACCATGCCTAAGCACCTCTCTCAGAAATGGCTTTATGATTCCAACAGTCTCTGATGAACTCCATTTAGCCCATAAAACTGAGGCAAGGGAACAATAACATGATCTGCCCAAGGTCACTTGAGCTTTTGATAGACTGGAGCCACTGTCAGGCTGCCTGGGAGCTATCCCAGCCTCAGTGGCAGTGTTGGCTATGGCACTGCTTCACTCAGCAAGGGAATCACAGCACTGTTCTCTTCTACAGGGCCCCTTACTGCGCTGGCTGAAGGTGAACTTCAGTGAAGCATTTGTGGCTTGGATACATGTGAAAGCCATGAGAGTTTTTGTTGAATCTGTCCTGAGGTAAGTAAACACAAGAGTGCAGGGAGAGATTCCTGGGGAAGTCAAAATGTACAGCTCTCTTCCTGATGCCTTTGTGGGAGGAACCCTTCCACACTTTGTCTTGCTCGAGGTGTGTGCCTTACACACTTCACTCCAGGAACTCACAGGAGACAATACAGATGTCCACAAAAAAGGTGACATACAAATCTGATGAAAAACGATCCTTTGGGGGCACTTACAGGGAAAGGGAAAACAGAAGGACACTGTTCAGTTGACTTTTGGCTTCAAAAAGAAGATGCTTTCCAATAAGGAGGCAGCATTGTTTCTGCAACACACCACCAGTGGGCATGGCTGGAGGCTGAAGAGGGAGAAGGGGACATGCAGACAGCTGTGCCCCTTCCCAGCAGATGATCATGTATGTTGTGTTCCAAGGTATGGCCTCCCTGTGAATTTCCAAGCAATGCTGCTGCAGCCAAATAGGAAGTCTGTGAAGCGCCTGAGAGATGTCCTGAATGTGGTCTTCAAACACCTGGATGAAGTTGCAGCAGCAAGTATAATGGATGTAGGTATTTGGACTGCAAGTGCACATGCTGTAGCTTTTCTCAGTTTAGCCAAATGAACACTTCCACTGTCTAGGGTTAGAACAGCATCTCCTCACATCTTGTGATGATAGGAGCCCTGCATGCAGCTTTAATCCCAATGGGTTACAGACTGGATTAGAGTAGACTCAGATTATGATGCAGAGAAATTGCTTACACTGAAGTATCTGATGTTTACAGCTACCAGAACAAAATAGATCTGCTCAATTATGGCTGTTCCTCTACATAAAACGCTTTAAATCTAAACATTCAGATCAACACAAGCAAGAAAAAGTACTTTGAAACGAAATCTTAGGACTGTGACACCTCTGTCCCCTGTAAAAGGCTGTCATTCATAAATAACCTAGGCCTTCTACAAGCAGCAGTACTTTCTCCTTCCCCAGATCTTGAATTACAATTCAAAATAATTTAGGCTAAAGCAATAAATGAGCTAGCAGGCCTTCAAAACAGCCTAAAACCAGCAAGCACAGGTCTCACTGCATGAAGGAAGGACAGATGAGTTGCTATAGAGCTGAAGCACACAAAAATGCTACAAGTTAATAACAGCACAGGCAGGAATTCTCAATGCTAATTACATAAGGCAACCTGAAACAAGAAGCAGAGCAGATGCTCAGTGGTGAATTCCCCACCTTAAGCATGGCACATACAAAGCTCCATTGCACCTGTGGGAAAGGAGCACAAAAGCAATCCCCTGGAGCTTGGAACTGTGCAGGTTTACTGGTACTAAAGCTGTTACTTCATTTTGCAGCCTGGCATGGACATCCCTGGGTTACAACTGAGTAATCAAGAATACTATCCTTATGTCTATTTCAAGATTGACCTCAGTCTTCTTGACTGCAGTTAAAGAAGAAATGCTCAAGCTTCAGCTATTAATTTTCAAGACGCTCATGTTACTGTAAAACAATCTTTAGCTGCTGAAAATCAAATGAAAATGCAGATGCTGTAGCAGGATGATCTTCCTACCACTTCTAGCAATTTTTACAGTGACTACAATATGTTATCTCTTATTCATTGTTTTACAAAAACATATTTCAGAGGCAGAGGTACTATGGTAGTATTTATTTTTTTTTTTGGTAAATTACAAAGATGGAATATCTACTGGACTTGAAATAAAACAATTTTAAGTGTGGTGGCTAATGGATTTACTAGGTGTATACAGTCCTCTTCTTCTAACAAAGCAAACTTAAAAAAAAACCCAAACAGAAAAAGTAGAAAGCATCAGAGCAAAGCCAAAAGTTCCTTTAATTTAACAAAAAATCCCAAAATCTTTAGAGGAAAGATCCTCAAAAGTGCTGTGGAACTTATCATAATATGACCTCCAGTCCCAAGTACTCATGAGTTCAGTTTTTGCAAAGATATTTCAGTTAGAACAGTTCCATTACAGCTCATCTGCTGGGATGATTTAGGAGTTGGAGCCCATCTCCTGCATGGAATCAGCAGTTACTGCTGGCTGCCCGTGGTTCTGACACTGCCTTCACGGGGATCAGCTACGGGCAATCTCTTACAGACACCAGATGACAAATTTCCACACTATGTTATTTCCTTGAAAGAAGGGGAATCTTTCAGCTCTTTCATTCCTTATTTATAAACAAGCTGATAACATCAGGGTCACCTCACTAGACAACATTATACAAGACAGGGAGAGCAATAAAATAATAGTATTTTTATTAAAAAACAGCAGTAAACATCCCTATTTGCAATCTTGATTCCCCTTCCAAAGGAAATAGCAATTTCAGATCAAAATAACACAATAAGATGGGAAGTGAAGAAATATTATCCAATTTGCTGGAGACAGCACCAGGGTGGTTTTCTGTTAGCACCTGGAAATCCTTATGCCCTAAAATACAGATTAGCTTCATCACTAATCCAGGGTTAAGACCAACAGTTCCCAGCATCTCTCACTGCAGCAGCAACCCCACTTCCATTGTATTAATGATCTTATGAAGTCTGGCACAAAGAAAGAGAAAGCCCCTGAGAAGGAATAGGAAAAGGAAGACTGAAGAGCATTTAAACTAAGATTGTCCATCTTATCAGGCTTTAGGCTAAACTGTCAAGGTCTCACAGCAAGGAGGTGGTTTAGGATTCCCCTCTGCACATGCCTCTATTTCTACAGTTCATTTTCAAGTGTCATCCAAAATGGGACTGCTTGTACTAACTATGTGCACCTTTCTTTCTACTCTATACAAGACTAACACTGTGTGTCAAAAAATATTTTATTCTTTAATTGAAACAGAAGCCGAGCAGGTTCCACCTCCATGAAAAAAAATTACAGTTAAAATTGGTTACACTAACAGCCTCCAGTAACACTCAAACAGCACATTATAAACAAAATAAAACCCAAGATGTTCCAAAGAAATATCCATGTTGTCCTCAAAATATTTGTTACACAGAATACAATCAAGTTTACTGGTTATGACAATTCATAGAATTTCTGCAATGTTTTCTTGAGATGCGTACAGTCCACTGCTGCAGTGCATCCAACAGCACAGTGTGTCATGTGCTACTTCTCCAGAAAAAGGCCACTGAAATATCTGTCTGATTGTGATCCAGGCTGCAAACTGCTGCACAGGCTCTCCCAAGAAAAGAAGGTTCCTGAAGATCTCACAGCTCATCTTTACCCAAATCATCCAGATCCACATCACTGAGATCAATGTCATCTTCAACGGGAAGCTGTTAAAATGGGAAGATTTTGAGTACATGTTTAGAAGTGCTTAATGCCAGGAGATCCCTGAGTTGCAAAGATTCTTACTTCATCCTCAGAGTAAAGGTCTCTCCTGTCACCTCTTTCATTCAGAAAACTCCAAGTGCACTAAGCACAAGACAAGCGATCAGAGTTTAGACTAGGAGGTTGTTTTTTACTAATCAAAATACTACATATGAAGGCTATACAAATAAACTACGTAACAAAATTACTGTCATATTCCATGTTTTTATCTATCTGAAGTAACTCAAAGGACTGCAGTAACTGGTTTTTACAGCAATGTTGAACCTTAAGAAGGCAGACTTGGTCATAGTGTTATTTATTACACAGGCTTTACCTGACAAGCTTTCTGGCATTGGGACCTTGATGGCAAGGTCAGCATACTGCAGAACCCAAGTCTCTACAACAATGGGGTCTTGAATGCATGCACTACACCTCCCTCAGTCAGCACTGGTAATACATTTCTGCCTCAAGGGATCCAGATCATCCTAACAGTTAGGTAGGAACATCTGGTCCACAAGGTCAGATGATCAATGTACCATTATTGTCTGCTGGCAGGATTAAGATAATGGGAAACAAAACTTGCCACAATCTTGTAAGAACAAGAACTTTCACACTGACAGGTGTTAGTTACTCTATCCTGTCACTTCTGAACACAGCAATTCCTCAGCACTTTCAGAAATGGAGCATCTCTTACCTCACCATCTTTGCCATCCCAAGGTTCAACTGAATGAATTTTGGGGAAAGCTCCACCACCCACTGGTGCTGTAGAACCACGGCCAACAGAGAGTTCCCTGAGAAAAAACAAGTAAAAGTTAAATTAAAGAAATTCTTCCAACCTCCATCCACCTGGAACAGAGCCTGCTTCAGATAAGAGGAATAGAAGTTAAATATTTCATCTCTTTAAGCAGAGCTAAACTGTCAGGATGCAAAAACCTCAAGAAACTAAAAATGACAGAGCCCTTAAAGCAGCATTGAAAAATTACAACTGGATTCAAAGACATCTGTGAGACAGGCTATTTCATATTTCAGAAGTGTAAAAATCACAGATAAGTGCAGCCTATTTAACAGTTTATCACTTAAGGTAACTCCAGTGGGAGCCTGTAATTCTAGTTGTGGAAGTCATCTGCAAGTGTTAGTTGAAATCACCAATGATCTTTAGTGGACACAGCCTCCATGGGTTCCAAAGGGTATGAGGTAACCAATTTTGTTTGAGACACTCCATCCTGAACTTTCTAGTTAGGCTTATTCAAAAAACCCAACTTTAAAATCCTGAGGAGCTAATCCCTTTGCATTTTCAGAGGCAAATAAGACTGAATTAGCACTCCTCCCCAAGTGGAGTTCACAATTTTTATGCTCTTCACAATGCCAATTTCCTTACTTGCAGTCAACACTGCCTGTTAGACTGCAGAAGCTGCCTCCAGCAGCTGAGTGAGTGGCCAGACACACGAGCTGTGATTATGCTGCTTTCTCTAGGCAGCAGAGCTGAGCTGAAGTGTCAGGAAGAGATTATTCTAGCAAGCAGTGCTGCATGATGATAAGACAATACCAAACAAATTACCTAATGCAATATAAGCTGTTAAACTGGCTGTTGTGTCCTGGAAGCACCATCCAGCCTCACCCAGGAGAGATTTCACTGAGATGGACTTCATAGACTAAGAAAATCGGCCGTGTCTGACAAAGGCAGACACTTGCACATGCATTAGTACAAACTGTCTGGTATTTCTCTGCTTGCATTTGTATCCTGAATTTAACTTGATGCCCTACAAATGTTCCTTTTTTTGGCATTAAGAACAAAGTCTGATCACTTTTCAGGTAAGAATATAACACTGATTCCATTAGTCCAGTAGGAATGTGCTTCTTATGGCCTCTGAAGATGCTGTTGCATTTGCTTTTGCACTTCTGGCTGTTCTCCAAGGACAGACATAGAAGTAACACTTCTCATGTAAGGTCTCAAAGACTCTTGCATAACTTATGGCAGCTGGAAGCAGAGTTCCCACTTCACTTTGACCACACTAAAGTAACAGTGTAAGTCTAGCTGCTCCGTTTCAGTGCTGCTGCCACCTTCTGTCATCCTCTCCTTTTTCTCTCCCTATTCCATTCTTCTCAGCACTGGCCCAGGTACACAAGAGGCAGTTTCATGGGACTTGTGCTGAGCAGTGAGCTATTGACTTTTTGGATGGATTGTTTCAACTCACCCAACCAATTTATCAAGTGCCAGGAAAATGGAAAGGTGGGAGGGGGAAGACGGGACCAAACTGAATCAGAAAGATGAACAGCAACATATACAACCTCAAAAACTTCAACAGCACCCTTTAGGATTCCCAGACTGGGGACTTTCCAATTACTAATGACTAGTCAGAATGCACCATTTGACTTAAATGGAATTCATTAGTAAGTTATTTCTTAAGTTACCAGAGAAACAGATTTTTTTTCACATCAAAGTCCATTTCTGTTTTAAAATATTGTACTAAAACTATCTATCTAATTCTAAATGGCCAGCTTAATTCTACACACCAGAAAAAGGCAATGACTGCTTTATTACAATCCCCACTGAAACCATCCCCTTACTCCACTGATGCATCTTAATTCTCTTGACCATGGAAAGTCTTGTCTGATGCAGGAGAGTCTGCTTGTGGTCTAAAGAGTCATAGCCCCGGACACAGAAAGATTTAAATCACTTCAAGATTTCATACCTGAGAAACTCATTAATCCCTTGCTCACTGAATGATCCTTTCAGAAGGGCAAATTTCATCTTCCGAGCATTGACAGCTGCCATTGCTGGATACCCAAAGCCTCCAATCCCCAGAGAGCTCTCAAGATCTGACTGAGCACCTGCTTCTGTCCACAGCCACCTTGAGGGAAAGATGAAATAGAAAATTAATAATGAGGATGGGCACTACAATAATTTTCAAATCACATATCCTGCAATCCTGCAGAGTTCAAGCAGGGCTCTGTATTGCCCTTGACACTTTCAAAGTCAGCAGGGAAGAGTCCTGATCTTGAACCTTGCAACAGAAGAAAGCCTCCTCTCAGCAGCACCTCTAGGCCAGTCCCACCCACACAGCCACCAAAAGCTGGATAAGAACAGCCACTAAACAGGGGAAGAACTATGTTAGCAACCTGAACACACTGCTACATTTTAGCCAGTATTAAGGGGAAGGTTTAAGAGTACTCAAGTCACAGATCTAAAGATTACAAAGTCCTGCCTAAATATCACTGTGGAGGATTTCTAGCTAAGGACACTCAGTCTCAGTTCCTCTCATCTTAGCAAGTCCCCTGAGGAACCTCTGGAATGAGCCAATCTCAGCATTTCCCCAGATTTTCATTCCATTTTGCTCCTCTCCACAGCAGTCAGTATGACAGAACAGAGCTCACTTTCCTGAGAACTCCCAGAGATCATAACCTGCACCTGAGAGAAGGAGGAGGAGTACAGGCATAGCCTACTGACCTGTTTCTTTGAGAGCATGAAACATTTTAATAAACTCCAATTTACTTGGTTTTTCTGTGAATTCAACAGTCACACTGGCAGACTCACCAAACCAGCTAAAGATGGTAAAAAAACCCTCCCTAAAGTATATGAGTATCCAGGACAAGACTAAAAGATGCTTAATCTCATTAATGCTTAGATATCACTTTTCAATGCAGAATTTGAGTTGGATGAAAATAAAAAAATGACTGTTTTAAAGTCACAGCATTCCCATCTCCAGTAATTAGTGAAATGCCAAGACATACTACCCTGAAAAAGGAACAACTCTTCCTGTAGCTGAACAGGTATCATACAAATTTTATCCCATTACCCACAGAAATTCTCATATCTTTTCCAAGATGACCAGTGGACTGTAACACTTACCCCCACATTTTCTTTTTGTATTTTTCAGCCATTTTTAACATGACATCCAAGTAAGAATTTCTCCCTGAAGCTCCTGTTTGTTAAACAGAATTGGACAAGTTAAAATACACAATTACATGCTTTAAGTGACAAATTCATGCAGAAGTCTGCTTGCTTGTATGTGTACCTGTGTCAAGAATATGAGGCAGGACAGAACTGATTCAGAGCTGATGAGCATCACAGGTACTCTTCAGAACATCCTCACTAATTATCTAGAAGAAAGCAGCAGAAAGTCAATGACAGCAAGACCTGGTTCTTCAGTTGTGACTGTACTTCCCTCCAACAGCCTAGTAACTCCATCCTGCAAGGCAGTAAGCACTGAAACAACTTGACACAAAAGCTTGTAAGTCTCTTCTACTTCACTGGTCCCCCAGTACAAGATTAATTTACAAAGAGTTCACAAAGTCTTCTGTTGAGACTTGCAGCAGTAGGAAACTATACAGTACCAAATATGGCTAACAGAAGGCACAGTCAGATGTCACTTCTTGCTCAAAGTCAGTTCTTGCCCAAGGCTGGAAAGAGCACCCAAGGCCCATGGGAATGCCAGTGTGCCATGTGAGCACAGGGACAGCCAGCAGAGGCAGCCTTTGCTGTGGATGAGGATGTTCAAGCAACAGTAACAGCAACACTGGTTTGTGGAATCTGTATCAAAAAGGAATTGATCCAGTGATCTACACCAGTGGTCTCCAACCTTTGATTGTGCATCTCATCAGTAAATAAATTTCTAAGCATGCAGCCTCTGATATATATATAAATCAGTTTTATGCATATACGCATACAGGAACATGTATTGCTGTATTAACATTAGAAAGCACTCAAAAATTTGAAAGATGAAATAAGCATCATATAAAAATATCTTTATGTTTATTAATAGTACTGATTTTTTTTGGTTTTTTCTTTTTGCATCCCAATGGACTGTCTTGTGTGCACCTCACTTTGGAGACAAATGATCATCATTTCAAATCTATCAACAGCCAGCTGAAAAAAAGAAGTTGCCTGATGGAGGATGGACAAGCAAAACTACTCATTATGCACCTCCTAACAGACAGCTTGCAAACGACAAGAACCTGCTCTCTTATTCTAAGAAAAGAGACAGGGCACAGAACTCAACTTTTTCACTCATTCCTCAAGAGCAGAT
This sequence comes from Cisticola juncidis, assembly GCA_013400215.1. Lineage (NCBI taxonomy): Eukaryota > Metazoa > Chordata > Aves > Passeriformes > Cisticolidae > Cisticola > Cisticola juncidis. The sequence continues at coordinate 1,219,717 of VXBR01001239.1, read as the reverse complement.
TCAGACCTGGCACCAGCCTGTAAACGCCTTCACTGTATCAACTCTGATCATCTTCCAGACAACAACAAATTGACGGTAGAAATGAACATTCAGCTTTTTGTTACTCAAAGCTTGTCATCCTTTACTTTCTGGGCTGAAACAGTGCAGAAGCACCACACTTAGGCAGTTTTATTTAGAATTCATACAGACCTGTAAAACCTGATGCCAAGAGTATGATGGAAAAGTAATTTGAGAAAATGATGCATAGGTACCTCCAGGAGCTCAGGTGGTGGCGCATTATCAGAAAACAGATCCAGAGCACGAGCAATGATATCAGATCTAGTTCTCCCACCATCATAATCAACAGGGTCTTCTCCTTTCTGGAAGATTTTAATGGTGGGAAATCCACGAATCTGCAAGAAAAGTTTAGATCATCAGCTCAAATAAACTTATATATTTATGCTGGAAATTATCTGCTTGTCTTATGTCCTCTAGACTAAGAGCAAGGGAGGAGGTTCAACATCGTTGTGTATCGGGTCTCACATGTTCTGACTCAACTTGAATTTTGTAGCTTTCTAACTTTGCAACAATTCAAAACAAGGTTAACGTACACTAAAATGCTGCTTTGGAGTTTTAGCCTGATGAAACAGCAATGGTTTCATCTCAATTTAGATGTACCAGGCACTGCAGGTCTAAGCACCATGAGGACTATCTTTACCCTTGATATTTATTAAACACTAATTTCCTGGTTTCTCTGGCATTGGACAACACTGGGCATACATGGCAGGAAGTGGACCTTAAGCTCCTTCTGCTACACTTCCAGTAGCTCTTGCTAGCACTCCTTCTACATTAGAGGGAAACTGCACTTAGAGGGAAACTATGCAGCACACTGTAAGCTCCGTGGACTGTACTAAAAATTCAAGAGCATCCATTCTCTTTTGGTGAGCAACACACCTGATCTGGGCAGTTGATACTGTTGGAGGGATCCTTGATAGCTGGCTCCAAGAGTTCCAGAGATGACTAACCAGCCTACAGTCTCAAGAAAGAGACCTTTACACCAGATGATAAAAGTATACAAGATGTTATGGAAATTAATAGCCTTTTTTCTCAGCAACATCCAAAATAATTCTTTTCCTCTTTCTCCATTTATTTATGTTGTTACTGACATTCATTAATTATTTGTGGGAAACAAATTGAATGTGCCACTTATTTTTAGCACAAAATATTTAAGTTGTACCAGATTAAGGAACTGTTCAGTAAGGATTGAAGAGAAATCTGACTTGGTAGAGATGGAAAGGAAATTGTAACCACTGCAGAGCACACTCACCCCATATCGACTTGCCAGCATCTGATTGACTGTTGCATCTACTGCAGCCAGCTTTACTTTTCCTTTTGTTTGTTCCTTCACCTCAGTGGCAGCAGCTGCCCATTCTGGCTCCAGGCTGAAAAACAGAGAGTACAACTGTCCTAAGCTCTCTCAGAGCTAGCAAAAGTATACTACACTTCAACATTATGTAGCATGTTCCACTCAAGAAAAAAAGTCTCTTGATGAGAATGACACCTAAGAAGGTTATCCAAACAAGACTGATGTCCTTCAGGAAGGAATGGAAATTTTAATACAACTTCCAGTTCTTACTTCTACTGATAAACTGAGAATTTTACTGCTAAGAAGGAGTGCAGCCACAGCAGCACCGAGGGGCCCTGAGCAGAAGACCACAAATTTTTGTTAGATCACCTTACAAAAAACCTCACTTCCGGTATACTAAAGATGCAAGGTCTCTTTTAGGGGATTAAAGGTGTTACACAAAACAGGTACTAACAGGAACTGAACTGGTAAAGTAAAACCTCATTTACTTTTTGCAGTGCCCACACCATGGGGCATAGAACTCCACCATCCACACATCGTCACTGTTTATGACATTCTTATCAAAGCTGTCATCAGTCAGCTCAATCACATCCTTCTTAGATCCACCTCCGCTCTCGCGGCTCTGGAAGAAACAAACAGACCCTCACGTAAGAAACAACCAGAACTGGTCTCCCACACAGGCCAACTCCTGTGTGTGTCACACTGAACCAAGTCATCTTTATTTGAGCAAGATATAAAACAGGCAGTGTTAGGTCATGCAACTTTCCCTTTTTAAAACTGACACTACACACTCCCTACTTCCCCACAACATTTTCAAGACAGCAAATGAATCTTCTCTTGGAAAAAGAAAAATTGGGTCAAACTGACTACTAAGAAGATGTGGAAATACTTTTTCAGCTCTTCATGCACTGATCTGTCAAGAACAAAGTGCTCTCCAACCTCCACCTCCATCTGGAACCAAGTTCTGGTTTCCAGGCAAAACAAATGTGTGGGAGTTCAATACACACTACAGGGCAGAGTCCACCCAGGTCTTCTATGTGGCCACCCTGAGGATGTCAATATATACTTGACTCATGAAATGACTCAGGAATAGCAGTACGAGCCGGAAGCTTTTCAATTTACCTTCAGGGAGAAGAAATTCAGCAAGCCAACTTCAGAAAAACACTGCCAAATTAAAAAACCTTCATCTGTCTAATTTAGATTAGGATTAGGCAAATGATACCTGAACCGCCCGAAGAATGGGGCTAACAGGAACCCCAGAGTTCAAAGGGAGATGCACCTGGAGAGTAACAGCCCCATACATCAGTACACACTGAGAACTGACTAGCTGGAAAGCAATTTTTCAAAGAGGAATATAAGTGCCCTGGTGCACAAGCTGAACATAAGCCAGCACTGCAGTCCTGTGGCAAAGGTGATCAACAGCCTCCCAAGCAGCACTAGGCAGAGAAGCTGCCAGAATGTGTGAGGAGGCAATCTTTTCTTCTGCTCAGCACAATGTGGAACACCTGGAGTGCTGGGTGTAGTTCTAGGCTCCCCCATAGAACAGGCATGCACATACTGGAGCAAGGCCAGCCAATGGTCAGAGCTGATTAAGGGCTTTGAGCATCTGACATGTGATGAGAGGGTGCAGGAGAGTAAAGAAAACAAAGGCAGGCTCTTTGCTGCAACAAGAGGCAAAAGGGAAGGAGTTGAAACACAAGAAATGCCACTCTATGATTCTTTAACCTAGAACACAAGAAGAAATATTTCTACTGTGAACATGGTCAAACACTGGAACAGGTTGCCTGGAGAATGCAGTCCATTTGGAGTCTCAGTTCTTGGAGATACAACTTGAGGGACATAGCCCTGAGCAATCTGCTCCAGCTGGCCCTACACTGGGCAGGGCACCTGCACTAGATAAAACTCCAGACTCCCCTTCCAAGTCTGTGACCAAGTTGAAAGCTTTGATCTCCTGAATAATACAGTCTCCAGCTGAAAAACAAACACACATTCTCTCAAATACCTGTTTTCCAGAACTGTATCCTCCGCTTCTGCCACTAAGACGGTCTTTCACCAGCGACCGAAGAGCACTCAGAGCAGCATCGACAATAGCTTCACTTGTCCTGCCACCTGCAGTGCAGAGAAATAAGTGATCAAACCATCAAAAGGCCAGTTAAAAGTATGCTCTTAACTTAATTAAAAACTTAATCCTCCCTCCTCTTAATGATCTTTCAGGAAAAGCAGGACTGGGCTATAAGTGATACAGTACTTGTGGTGGGACATCTGACTTAAACACAAGCAGCAATACTGACTTCACCACACCTTTTCATTACCTGGCTTTACTGATGAGGAATGACTCTATGGAGCTATGGCAAGCTCCAAAAAAAACAGGAAGAAAGGAGTAATTCCTTGAAATTCCCGATCAAGCTCCAACAACTACGAACTGCAGGTGGGACTGTTAGACAATGCTAAGACATCCACAATTTTGTCAAACCACTCCTACCCATCTGTCTCTCCATTACTACATGCACTAGACAGGAAGGAAAAACCACATAACACAGCATTAACAGCTACCATGATTCCTACATTCAGAGAAGTTTTTAGGCATGCAACATCTAAAAATTCATCACATTACCCTGGTAATCCTCTGCTTTGTTTTTGTTGGCTCCAAATATCTTGATAGTTGGAAACCCTCTGACTCCATACTGTCCACCCAAGGACTGATGTTTATCTGCATCTACTGCACCCACTTTCACTACACCCTGCAGAAAACAGAACAAAAAATGACACCCAAGACTTCTACAGCGATTTAACACCTTTTATACTCTCTGCTGGGGGCACAGAGGAAGGAGAAAAGAGAGAGGGGCAGTTACTACAACTGTAATAGAAAACAGGTATTTGACCCATAAGCATTAAACTACAGAACACTATAAATGCCCATTTCTTTCTTCAGCGTGACAAAATTAATTTTAAATTGGGTTACTTTGTTTGGTTTTCTAAGAAGGAGAATATATATAAATTTTACATAGGCAAGAGTTCAGCTAATAACAACATGACTAATTTTTCTGTAATTAAATAAAAAATCCATGCCAGTGGCTTAAAAAACTGTTTTCATTCCTAGAGAATAGTAATGGGAATTCACAGGGACAGAACTGACCTTCTTCATCTACAAGACAGTAGCGTCTTTTAAAAAAGGTACAACAAACCAAACCAAACAAAAATCTTGAGTTTTCAAGTGCCTGAATAACACTTTTCTGGCTAGACAAGTACGATTGAAGTGAAAATGGTTGTAAGCACCAAACTCCTCCACGTTCCCAATCCAGATGTCAAACAGCCCAGCTCTCTTCAATCCACTTCCACAAGCACATTTGAAAGGCTAAACTTACTTTTAAAGCTGTTGCTGCTTTCTTCCACTCAGGAGTTAGTCTTTGACAATGACCACACCTTTCAGAAAAAGCAAACAAACAAAAAATGGTGAATGTCATTGAGATCTGACAACTATTTCAGTCACTTATAGCAAACTGTAGGAGACTGAGGATTTACTCATGAAGAGGAAAAGAGCCTGTGCCACAAGATCACATCATCACTCAGGCTTCTGAAGAAAAAGCTCCACATTATAAAGACTGCAGCAACACTAGAAGAGGCACAGCAAGGCTCCCCCTAAACCTCAGTCCAGACAGAGTCAAGCTGTTACAACAAAAGGCCACCTTCTCCAGAATGTGGAGCTTTGAATGGCAATATCACAGAGGATCTGTACAAAAATAGAATATATATCACCAGAATTTAAATGGAATAGACTCTATACTCTGGACCTGAGCAGAACAGAAGACAAAGAGGGATGCTAAATTAAGATGCAGAAAGCCAGCATTTTTAAATGGAAATTGGAAATTTCAAGTGTGAATTCAGATCTGTGCTTTCACATCAGAATTATGCTCAGGAACACAGAAGTGAGCGACTTTCTCACCTATCTACTGCACTTTAATCAGTCATTTTTAATACTAATTTAATCAGAAAAAAAACCAAGTAGAAAAATGGCATAGGTTTTGCTACCAGACCCTATTTGCCAACTTGAAATGTCAATTCCTGCCTTTTCCCCTCATGAAAATATTTAAAGCAGGAATCCCAAGTACAGCTATTTTGCTAGTCTTGAGGCCAAACTGACAACTGTGCTCCCAACAACTGAATGAAACCTTGAGCTGATCAGCAGCAGATTTTTGTGTTGCTCCTCTGTCATAAGAGCAAGCAAGAACACAGCTGCAGTTCTTACCATGGGGCATAGAACTCCACGAGCCACAGGCTCTCGCTCTGAATGACCTCCTTGTTGAAGTTAGTTGGTGTGAGCTCTATCACATCATCACTGGCTGAATATAAACCGTTCACTGCCAGGAACAAGGTGCAGCTCACTGTGCCTGCAACAGAAAGCAAAGACATCAGCAGTCCTGTTGAACATTTATGGCTTTCCTGTTGCCCTGGCTAAATCATCTCCCCACTCTCTGTGGTGGGAGTGGTGGGAAGGAATCAGCAGTGGTGGGAAGGGATTCCAGTTAGACCAGATAAAAAAGGAAGTTAAGGCAAGATATATGCTCTCCCTCTTTGCTTAAAACATAATTCTACAGGATCACATAAAACAAGGCTTGTGCCTAAAGCTAGCTGCAGTTGTGCCACTCCTGCTATGGCTCTCCAGAGACTTGTGTCAAAACTCCAGCTTTAATTCCTGCTGGTACCAGACCACCAGATCTTCTGCAGGGATCCCCACCATCAGCTATGTTTTCTTCCAGTTCTCCTGAAAGACTAAACTCCTAAGCAAATTGCACAGCAGGCATTGAAACACATCTTTTGTAGGATCACATCATGCAAGATTGTCCCAACTAGGATTGGCACAATTACACTGATTTTGGGACCAGCACTTGATGCACTGGTACATCATTCTTGCTCATGAGGATCTTAGTCTACCACTGATTTGTGTCTTTAGGAACAGATTTAAGAACAACAGCTAAATCTCTCTGGTGAACAACTCAAGCACCCTGAGAATGCTAAAAAAAATAACATTAAAAGGTAGAAGGAAATTGCTTTCTCTTGTGGCTTTGTATTTCTGATAATTCCTGGAACTTATTATTGCTTGAGACATTGTACATAAAACCTCACAATCCTTCCTTCTACCTAGTCAACCAGGGAGACTGAGAGATGACTTGATGAGAGATGACAAACATCTCTGTGACAAAATCCACCCAGCAAAATACTTTTCTTAATCCACTTGAGACTGGAGGGAGTAAGAGCTCAGACATCCAAGTTAGAACCAGACATAAAAAAGCTTTGCTGCAAGTGGTTAACAACTTGAATGGGAAGCTGCACATTCTCTCTCAAGACTCAGCATGAGAGAAAAACAAGTCAGTGATGCAGAAACTCTACAGCACATGGTATACAGACTACACAGCATCACCTGCATTTTACCAGTCCCATCCAATAAAAGCCAATTCCATTACCCCTATTCTTCAGGAGACTGAAGCTGACAGAAGTAACATCTTCCAGGTTACTGAAGCAGAGATCAGGACTGAATTGCCACACTGTAAACCAGTGCCCTCTCCACTGCACCACTGCCCCATCGTATTGGTTTATTCTGTCATGAGGACACAACCCTTTTCTTCTGGGGTGATCAAAATCAGTTTCCACCACCAGATGGACGTGTTAGATTGTCTCTGTCTCTTCAGTACGCCCATACACAAGCAGCACTTCGTCAGCATTAATCAACTGACTTCCAAGGCGATCTGTGGCTGTCACAGCATATTACGATGACCTACAGTAGCAGCTGCTGCTGGGGTAGAGCAAGAAAATAAGCATGGAAAAAGCTCCTTGAATGTTACAGTCATTCTCAAGAGGAAAAATCTCCTCTAGACAGAACGAGGCCATTAAATTGAAATCAGCATATTCTCCCTTCACCTTTTAGGTGATCTCTGGCAGATTACATTCAGAAGACCGAATTCATTCAGCTACTTCTGTCCCTTGAAAGAGAAGTTCTAGCTTATGTAAATACACCTGCTAAAGAGAACTTACAAAAGAAAGTACATGGTGAAATTCACCTAGTCCCCCATCACTGCAGTTTTTCTTAACTATGAGTCATGAACTGGTGCCATAACTTCCCTTTCGGTAGTAAAACATTCAAGGTTTAATTCAACTTCAGCAAAGAAAAAGATCATTTTCCTACAAGTATCATGTCAGATAAATGCAAATCTGTCCTTGTTATCAAGAAAAAAAGAAACAGATAATCTGATTTCAAAAGCTGTTTTCTAATGTAAGCAAATCATACACACAGAAGCATCAATAAACAAGCTAAGACAGCTCCATGCTGGTATTACTAGTCCTAAAGTTGCAAGACGGGAGATCTATTTAAAAAAAAAGTTTTTGTCACGGGATGATGATAATGATTCTGTGAACTTCCACCCACAATTATCCATCCCCTCCTGCAGCGGTCTCGGTGTGCCGAGGCCCGCACATCCCTGCACACGTGCGAGCCACAGCCCGGGGCTGAGCTCCCGGCACCTTCGGCGTTTCCATCCACGGGCCCCAGTGGGAATCGTTCACCGATTCCCCGGTACAAAGAGGCGGCAGCAGCAGCAGGGGAACACCAGGAGCAGGGGAACATCAGGAGCAGGGAACACCAGGGGAACACCAGCCCCGCTCGGACTGCTCCTTCTGACCTCGGCTCTCGTGCTGCCCTCAAAGCACCAGATCGCAAAGCAAGGCAAGCAGGCACGCACAACACTGCCGTTTACTCAAATCACTCAACTCAAAGAAGGTCTTTGATTAGGGTGCGAGATAACCATCGCTTTTTTTTTTTTTTTTTTCCTGCTCGGATCTTTAGGCTCTCTCTACGTGTGCTTCGTAACCCACCGAGCAACCCCCGCGGCACAGAGCGGCCACAGCCGGCCCGCGACTGCGAGCGCTGCCCCCACAGGATCTATAGGGCTGGGAAAGCCCTCTGGGATCAAAACCAGCCCATGACCAATCACCCCCAGGCCAAACAGACCACGGCACTGAGTCTCGCGTCCCGTCTTCCCTTTAAACACTTTCAGGGACGCTGACTCCACCACCGCCCCGGGCAGCCCCTTCTAACAGCTATTCACCCTGTGGGTGAGAAAATTCGTGCTAATATCCAATCTAAACCTCCCCCGGCGCACCTTAAGACTATATCCTCTAGTCCTACTGCAAGCTGC